>JBAMYA010000020.1:13377894-13394366 GCA_037176975.1 Arrhamphus sclerolepis | reverse complement strand
TGTTTTTTAATTGCATTACAGAAAATAAAGAACTTTATCACAATATTCTAATTTTCTGAGACAGTCCTGTATATATAGTCTAAAATCTAGTCACTTAACATTTTATTTATTTTATTTGTTATTTTTCCATACCTTTATGACTTAGTTTATTATACCTGATTTGTAAATGTGTTATGGCTTTGGCAATATTGTTGATCTAGAGTCATGCCAATAAAGCTTGTTGAAATTGAAAGTTAAAGCCACTCATATCATGGCATCATTCCAATTAGTTTCTGCAATGTCACATTTATTTCTACCCAGTGTTGCAGAGTCAGCTCTAGTCTTTATCGTGCACCCTCCTGCCCCCAACCCACAGTAGATGGTATAGGACAGATTTAGGACCAAAATCAATTCAATTCAAATCAGTTAGTGAGAAACAATGACGGGGCTGTTGTCTTATTACTATGAGATATTTTATCTTGTTTTTTTCTTCAGGATTTGGTTATAACATATGGTGCCCTAGACAGACCATTTCTATGACCTATGGCAATAGCCACCTTTGTAGAGTTGCATTCATTTTATTTATTTTTTTGTATTGATGATGGGAGTCACACAGCTAGGTAGTCTTCTCCAGCACATTCCAAAGATTCAAATGGGGTTCAGTTCTGGACTGAACCACTCTTTCATGATTTCAGTCTGATGAATCCTGGAATATGTCTGTGCCATCAGTGAAGAAGAAAAAATCCATTGATGGAATGACCTGGTCATTCAGTATATTCAGGTAGTCAACTGACCTCATAATTTTGCTGAACCTAGACCTGACTAAAAGCAGCAACCCCAGATCAGAGTGCTGCCCCCCACAGACTACAGTAGACATGATAAAACCATCACTCTGGAACAGGGAAAATCTGGACTCATCAGTCCACGACCTTCTTCCATTGTGCCAGTTTCAGCAATCCCTTAGATGTCTTCTTCGGTGTATGCCAATAATTTGATCCTTCTGAAACAGGATCTGTCCAACATGGTTGTTTAAGAAAGGAGAAGCTCTTCAGTGCATTAGTTAGGGTTAAATACCTTGTTGCCAGCTGAAACATAATCATTCATGCAGTAATTATCCAAGTTGATTTTCAAGATCTTTGGAGGCCTGAGAATTGGCACCAGCACACTGCCTGTTTCTGTCCACGCTTTATTCCACTAGGTAGCAGGTAATGAAGTATAGAGACATTTTGTTTGAACACAGATATCTAAGCCAATAGCAACTGTTTCTAGAAAGCAGCTAATTTCATAGGTAATTTATCAGCATGATGTGTACATTTCAGAATTTAAAAAAGAAAAAAGCAATACAGGGTATGGTGTGCAAAAACTGTTTACTTTCATTACATCTTTCAACAAACAATTATTTATCCGATATGCTGTAAATATTCACATCAAACACATAACTGTGACGTAAATACACATCTTAACTGTAAAAAAAATACTACATATGTGTATGTGTATATATGCTTATATATATATGTGTGTATATATATATTATATATATATGTATGTATGTATATATACACAGATATATAAGCATATGTACACACATATGTATATATACACACACATATATATGAAAACAATGCATAAAATAAGGTTCAGAACACTGAAGTGGCATCAATATTCATTAATGAGACAAAACTAAAATCTAAAAATGTTACTGCACTTCAAGCAAGATAATATCAACTTAAAATAATTCTTACAGCAACATCGTTCTTCATCGGCTGGTTATCTTTCACTTCCTCGCCTCTGTCTTTAAACAAGACTTCTTGCACAAACAAAACCCTCAGCTTCCTAACATTTCTGTCCTTTCTTACCTTCCTCATCTACTCATCTTTGGTGGGTGGATGCACATATGGTACGGTCCACGTTTACACTTTCTGTTATTACACAGTGAGCTGGGTGGGTGCAGGTGAAGCTGCCACAGTGGTGCAGAGGTGGCGAGAAGGCATCAGTGTGAGAATCAGCGGAGTGCACGGTTGAGTGATTAAATTGTCATCGCTGCAGTACGACATGAGCAAGCAGAACATCTATTCAGCTTCATCATTCAGAGTGAACCTGAAATAAATAAAGTGACAGAAAAGAAAACAAATTATGACAACTGTCAATCAAAGAAAAGGAGAAAACAATTAGCTATGTGGGAAAAATGGAATTCACATAAGAAAAACATTTCTCATTTTTCAGATGTAGAAAAAAAAAAATTTTAAAAACATCCTCCTGTTCAGATTTAGTACTATAAATAGTGCAGAAACAACTTACTAAATGTTAGAAAATAGAAATCATCGAGGTAAGAAGATCCAAATTGTATTTATTTATTTTTAATCAGTTTCACGTTAATTGTTATTGTGCTGTTTTCAACTAAACAGTTTAAACAAGCCTCAGTCCTCTCTGTTATTCATCATGTACAACGAAGCTTTCTGGTGAACTTGTGAATCATTTCATGCCAAATATCTCATGTGCAGTATAATCTTTTAATTTACGTAAAATCTAGGGTCAACTGAATATGCTCTGCTCACCACTGTGTGACTCCAGACTTCAGGTCAATCTGAGACAGCTCAATCTGGACCTAAAAGACAGGAACGTCAAAGCAGCAGCTGTGTTAACAATGACAAAAACAGGAACAATAAAGTTTGAAAAAAAAGAAAACTACCACTCATGTGACTGTGCAGTTACCAGCCTGGCTACCTACGACTGCATGCGTACTGCCTCCAGTGCATCCAGTGGTATTTACGAGTGTGTTGTGAAGCGCTCGTGACATTTCTTTTGAATACTCTTGTCATATGAGATCTAATACAAAGTCATATCAGAAGGTGCACAGTTTCAAACAGACCTGTCCTACCACATCTGGACTTCTGAACGACGCTGAATTGTTTTTCACTGAAACGCTGAGGCGTCTGAATCTCGTCTCCTCTTCAGGCAGATCGTACTCAAATCTTAAAAGCACAGACAAAGATGATGAGATCGTTCCAGGATAATAACGTCTGCATGGAAACATAGAGACAGTGCATTTACCTTTCATTGAACTCTGGGTTGAGGTCTCTTTTTTTCACTGCTGTTTTTCTCTTGGTGGCCTTGCTTTTATCTGGCAGCAGCATGAGAGAGACATAGCTGTCGATGCCGTCTTTACTTGGTGACAACAGACCTCTGCGTGCAGAGAAAACAGCAGTTTCAACAATCCTCATTGTCTAATTGAACTCTGGCATATTTTCACTCTTATGGCTGAAGACACAGATAATGTTCAACTGTTGCTATCTGAATATTCAGTTTGTGAAGATGCATACACTAAAGATTTAAAAGTTTTATCAAAAGTTTTAGAACACCCAAATATTTACACTAATGTCTTATTATACTCTGAAATGAAAGCACAGAACAAATAAACAACTGAAGTTTTAAAAAAAATGGAACTAATTTATATAACTTTTGACTGATAGTAGCCACCTTTGGTAGCTGCAACAGCTGAACACACATGGAAATTTAATAATTTAAAACTTTTGACCTGTAGTGTACATACTAATATTACTCCACCTCTGAAGAAAAAACCAAAACAATAAGCTTAATCTTAAATGACATAATAATTCTTCAGAAATAACTTCTGCTAGTGTCACCTGCAGGCATGGATGATGACAACAAGCTTCTTCTGGTATGAAAGAGACATCTTGAGTTGTCCATTTCCAGGTCCAGGGGCAGCACATGGCAGAGTCCCCGCATCAATCATGTCCACCATTTTGGAATTCAGAATCTATTGAGTAAAATAGGAATGGGAGAGCACTGGTGAAACTCAGCATTCACATGCTGAAACACATGCACTACGGTTTTACTTCACCTTCAGTTCAGCCCTCAGCAGGATCTGACTGTCAGGTAAGGCTCCATCCAGGTGGAACCACTGGTCCAGGACCAACTGTGTCTCTGCCAGCAGCTGCTTAACAGGGACCACCAGAGATCCCATTGGCTGGTCCCAGCCACTGGATAACTGCAATGCAAGCGAGAGGATGGTTATTCAAACTGGAGTAAGTAACAGCAGAGATTCAATACCGAGTAGAAAAAAAAAAAAGCTTGCCTTCACTAGAAGCATCTGATGTTTAGGGTCGTGGACCGGGAAGTAGAAAGATTCATTCCACTGAGGACTTGAACTGCGCTCACAAAGCTGAAGAGGTGTGATGACATTCAAAAAAAGGTTTTTAATAAACAGTTTATTAATGTGAGTTACTAAGAACCCAGAACAACAAGCATCATGAGACTCACTTTGGTTTTATAGGTTGTTTCACCCAGAACAATCTCAGCTCCTGCTTTGGGTTCTTTTCCACTCTTCTTCAGCTATGTGGCAAAAGAGAAGCATTCAAGTTACATTCACTGCAGATTCATATTTGGCAACTGGTGCATGGAGATTAAATAAACTGTAGGTGACTCACAGGCAGTGAAGCTGCTGCCTCTATGTAAACAAAGAGCAGAGCTGCAGACGGGACGACTTTATTCTGGTAACACTGGAGAGACTGAAGCTGCAGGACCTAAAACGAAGGGTACAGCGTTAACTACAGAGACTGCCACTTTTAAAAAATGTGAGTGATGAAGCCGCAAATGTAACCAAAGGCTGACCTGTTCAAGTCTGGCTGAATTTGCCACTGTAGGAACCCATTCCATGATCAAGTGAACTCGTCCACTTTTTACATCCTTCAGAGTGAACCACTGCAACAGACAGTTAAAAAAGCAAGGAAATGTTCCTGTTAGGGAAATGATGCAATGCTGAGTTCAGCCTGAGATCATGAGTTACTGACTAACCTGATCTGTGTACTGTGATCTGATGACCTCACTTAGTTTAACGCTGAATCTGTAAACAAGAGAAGGCAAATAATGACTTAAAAACCAGGTTTTTGACTCCTCAAGTTTTCTTCCACCGCTGACTAAGGACTGGATTCATGTCATTTAAGAAAAACGCTTATATTACGTTATTGTCGACACAATATATTTTACTGTTACTTCTGCAAATATTTCATAAACTAGCGACATATATCGACTATACCTCACTGCTCTGTAGCTATGATTACATATTCAACTTAAGTAAAAAAAAACAACAAGCTGATGTTGCTTGCTGTAAACAAATGTATCTTGTCTTGTTATAAATTATGTTGAATTCTTTAGTTATAATTTGATTTAGTTGGAGATAAATAGCTCACACCAAACTGTAATAAATAAGCATCTAAAAAAAGACATTTTTTGTAGCTTAAAGTTGAATCTTTTGTCACAACCAGAGCAGCAAACGCAGGACTTTAGACGTCATATCTTCAGTGCTATTTCTTTGTGTACACTGTGCTTTAAACAGACCTTCCCAGGAAGTCATCAGAATCTAAATCCTTATCAAATGCTTCAAACTTGATGTCTTCGTCACTGTTCCCACTCAAAACCACCTGTTAAAAAGAATAAATAATAATATTAATAATGATGGAAAGTTGAAATGTTTATAGAAAAAAAATACAAAACATAACATTTAGAAAACCAAGTATAAAAATAAATGAAAGCAGCAACTACTGACCTCATACATTTCATTCCATGTTGGATTCAGATTCTCTTTGATGGTGTGACTCTTAAATGTCAAGCCCCCAACATTGATTTTGACATATGGATCACTCTTGCCCTTCACCATGCCCCCCATCAGGTTATCTTTGGCAACCAGATTCTGGGCCTCCAGCAGGTGGATCCTCAGCAACCCCTACATCATGAGTAAAGGTGCAAAACATTTCAAATATAAATTCAATTCAATCCAACTCATTTCCCTTAAATACAACCCATTAAAAGTCCCCATCAAACCAGACACACTGACGATGTGTATTTAAAGTCCGGCACATGTTACGTCTTTGAGCTCCAGGAAGTTCTTTTCCCATACAAGCTAACATGATGCATCCACACGTGCACAGTTTCCAGTGACTATAAACCAGATCCAGTAAACACTCCAACAGAAGCTCCACCAACCCCAGCAAAACTCAGAGGGATATTTTCAAACAAGAGGAAGCAGAACATTCATGGTGTTTGGAAAAACAGGGGCGAGGAGTTATTTAGACGGCTGCTAAACATCAAATAATTGGGAGCAAAATAAATGTACTGTTACATAATGTTATTTACTCATTGTGAATAAATATCAAATCAATTTGGTTTATTTATTTAGGACCAATTGCAGCCTGACACATATTTGATGGGACATCTGGTTAAAAGCTTCTTAAACAGCACAATTTCTAATTTTCTGCTTTAAAAAACCATCAAAATTCTGTAAACTGACTTTTGCGCAGGGATGGGGGCCTGCAAGTTACTCCACACGGAAGTACTCATTTACTCACCTCTTTACCAAAGACCTGACTTGGTGCTGTGTGTGATGGAAGAACTGAACCAGCTTTGGGGATTTCAGGGACTACTGCTGACATCATGTCAGTGGGAAGACCTGTGACTGTGGATTGTGCAAGACTGTCCAGACCAGAACTATGTTTAAACACAAACACATATAAAAGCATAAATTATTACATCCTATTTTTAAATATTATTTTAATTTCTGCAATAACACGAAGAAAAACTATATAAATAACAAATTTGCTACAATGGGTAACTGACCCCCTCGTCTGGTCTTGCTCTACTTCAAAGTCTTCTTTAATAGCCGTATTTGATTCTGCGGGATGTGAAACTGTATCTGCTGGTCCTTCCAAGAGCTGACGTATAATTACAATATGGTTACAAAGGTGAAAATTGACACTTTAAAACATATCTGATGTTGCAATTTCAGTAATGCGACATACTGCAGTAGAAGGGAATGTGTCAGTCGCTGTTTGAATTGCGGCTGGTTCAACGGGAGCGAGCTCTGCTGCAGAAACGGTGGAAGAAACTGCCGCTGGTGGTTCAGGATGTTCATACTGGTCTGTCACTGCAAGAGACCTGAAAGCACACACTGCGACAGTTATAAAACTTCACAGCATGTCTGCATTAAAACCATCTGAGCTTCAGTATGATTTTGACCATTTCTGAATTCTCTTACAGCAGCAGCTCTAATCTAAAATGTTTCCAACGTAAATGCATGACTCACTCATGTTCAGGCACATCAGCGCTATTTTCCTCCTCATTAGCTGCTTCGGGTGTTTTTTCAGCAGCTGTGATCATGGCCTCTTTCTTTGAACCATCTGCAGATGGCTTTGGGACTTCTGTCATCCGTGTGTTAAGGATCTGTCAAGAACACACGTCCAGTTGGTCTCTGTGTCAGTCATCACGGCACTAATCTGAGCGCAGATTTTAGCTCATACCTTGAGTTCAGCCCTGAGGAGGATTTCACTTTCAGGTAAGGCTCCGTCTAGATGCATCCACTGGTCCAGGACCAGCTGCGGTTCAGAGAGGAGCGCTCTCACAGGAACCACCAGAGATCCCATTGGCTGGTCCCACGCGCTGGATAACTTCAGATACCAGAACACATTTGGAGTTTCAGTGACAGTGTGGTTTATTAATAATGTGAAAAAATCACTACATCCACCTTCACTATGAGCATCTCCTCGTTGGGGTCACGGACCAAAAAGTAGAATGTCTCACTCCACTGGGGAGATCTGGAGCGATCACACACCTTCAGACAGAAAATAACAATGAGTGATGAATAGACCACATGATCACGGAATAAAAGGGTATGCTTTACTTTTAAGACGACAATTTTATTGATGCACTTCCGCTGTTATTTTTAATAGCTTAACAGATGACTGTCATGCATTCCCGCATGTCGACGTGTCACATATGTGACATTAATCTCATACCTTGGTTCTGTAAGTTGTATTTCCAAAAACAAGCTCAGCTCCAGCTTTGGGCTCCTTTCCACTTTTCTTAAACTGGATTAAGAAAGACAAAATCATATCACCAGTTTGTATTCAGCCTCATTAAGAATATGCCTTTTAAGCTCAGTAATTACACAATAAAAGGATATAATGTATGTTTTATTTATCATATTGTTTCAAAATCCAGTTGGACGTCTTACTGTTCCAGTTTCAGTGAGATGCTGTTTAAGTATGAAAAAAGAAACTGTAAGGGACTCACAGGCAGCAAATGTGCTCTATCCACATAAACAAAAAACAGCGCTGCAGAGGGAACAGCCTTGTTATGGTAAGACTGGAGAGACTGCATCTGCATCACCTGTAGCCATGAATGAGATGGAAAAAAACAAGTTACAATGTGGGGATAATATTTAAAACACAGCACAAAAAGACATATTAGAGACAAGAAATATAAAAATACTACACTGGCAATAACACAAGAAACATGAATGAATGATATAAATTGCACGAACTTGGTTCAGGGTGTCATTGCGCGACACTGCAGGAACCCACTCTAGTATCAGACGAACACGACCAGACTTCACATCGTTCAGGGTGTACCACTATAAAAAGAGGTGTTCAGTTACTGGACCGCAGCCAGATTACATACTGGGATTGGATTATGTCCATTATAAACTGTAAAACACACCTGGTCTGCATACTGGGAACGGATTATGTCTGACACACTGATTTTGAACCTGTTCACAAAGGAGATATACACGGACAATAAAAATGAGAAAAATAACAAATGATAAATAGGTATTTTAACAATTAATTATTTTCAAGAACAGTTATTTCTGCTTTTAATTATTTTTAACACCATATATTGATGCAAACTAACTCCTTACATTCTGATGCCACTCAAGTTCAATCTTCTTTTTAAATGTTACACATTGATAATGTTTAAATTTGACTTAAAAAAATGAATGATGGCTAAAGAAACTTATGTTTTTGAGAAGTTAACATAATATAGAGACACAAGGAGCATCCCAGATATTGTTGAAGTCGCCACATTAGTTCTCACCTGCCCAAGAAGTCGTCCTTGTCCATATCTTTATCAAACAGTTCTACTTGCACCTCCTGTCCTGACTGAGGCTTCAGTACCACCTGAGGGAACATCGATTGGTCCAAACAAATGAATAAAAATTACAGGACGGAGAAGCATTATTGCTAAAATGTGCAGCTCTTCATACACACCTCATACATTTCATTCCAGACTGGGTTGAGGTTTTCTTTGACCACGTTACTTTTAAAATGGACCTGTCCAACACTGATTTTAGCATAGGGGTCACTCTTGCCCTTCACCATACCTCCCATCAAGTTGTCTTTAGCAACCAGACTCTGGGCCGCCAACAGGATGATTCTCAGCAGTCCCTGCATGCGGGATATATTTATAGTAAACATGATGGTGCTTAATGTGAGCTGGCAATGCCCTCTCTCTTGCATATTTTACTGTAAATCAATACTTTTGACATTACCTCACTGGCAAAGCTGAGGTCTGGAGAGGTATGAGGAGGTCGTGTGATGGCAGGGCTTGGCGATTCTTCCACTATATCTTCTTTAACATCAGCTACAGCTTCTTCTTCCTCTTTCTCCTGAACCTCTTCATCCAAAGTTACTGAAGGGACAATGGTCTCCACAGGCGTGTCAACTGAACTTGAACTACAAACATAAATACCATCAACAATGCACATTTAAGAGATAATTCAGAAGTTATAAAGTAAATAATATTTTTTAATAACTACCACACCTAAGAACTGTGTCTGTCTCCTGAGGCTTAGCTGGGAGAGGGTCTAACGCAGAAGTGATCTTTGCCTTTCCAGGAATATCAGGGCATTTGCTAGGAATCAGCATCTGTAATTAAGTTAACCTGATTATCACTTTATATAACAATCACTAAAACAAGTGAGCAGAAAATAAATAAAGAACTGTCTTGACACCCACAAAAGAAAAAATATCCATAGAAATGGATGTTCCACTGAAGGAACCACAAAGTGATTTACGAACAGCGATCAACAGGAAAGACTTTACCTTGAGTTCAGCCCTCAGCAGGACCTGGCTCTCAGGTGAGGCTCCATCCAGATGGAACCACTGGTCCAGGAAAAGTTCTGGCTCTGAAAGCAGCTCTCTGATGGGAATAACCAGAGAACCAATGGGCAGCGTCCAGGTGTGAGAGAACTGGAAAAAGATGTCATGGTGAGTGTTAGTGTGACATCATCTCATTCTTTCCATCTGTGTGACAGACTGCTCACCTTAACTACAAGAACATCCTCTCTGGGGTCACGAACCAGGAAACAGAACGCCTCATTCCACTGAGGTGATGTTGTACGATCACACACCTTCAGAAAAAAATGAGAGAGTGTAAAATATTACTGACAGATAACGCATTAAGCATGCCACTCAGCAAAGTGATGTTCGGGTCTTACTGTAGTTTTACGAGACATTTCTCTCAGGGTTAATTCTGCTCCTACTTTTGGATCCTTTCCACTCTTTTTCACCTAAAACAGGGAAAGAAATTGTTTATAATATTCTCTAGGAGTTCCAAAGGTAATTGCTCATTTTGCAAATTATCCATCACAGCAGAATGAAAAGACCCACGGGTAAGCCGTCTGCTTGCTCAACATAAACAAACAGAAGACCAGCAGAGGGCACTGCCTTGTTCTGGAAGGACTGTCTGGAGAGGAACTGAAGAACCTACAACCACAGGAAGGAGCTATACATTAACGATCAAGCTCAACGCCAAGTGTTCATCAGTCCTTGACTAAATCTGAAAACACTTGCCTGGTCCAGTCTGTCTGCCTCTGATGCTGTTGGAACCCATTCCAGTACCAGGTGAATCCGACCAGATTTAACATCATTAAGAGTGTACCACTGATAAAACAAAGACAAAAACTTGGAATTAGGAATGGTCTGAATAAGAAAGGACAACAGATTTCCTTTATGAATTAACTTCAGAGATGGCATGGAAGCACACCTATGGATGGCTCAGCACGCGAGTAAAATAAAGAACTACTAACTCCACCCTCTACCGTAAACCTATAAGCTATAACTTCTATAACCTATAACCCATAAAACCTCAAAATACAGCAGCTGCCCACCTGATCAGTGTACTGAGAGTCAATGATGTCCTTCAGGCTGATCTTCAGCCTGTGTGACAAGAAATTTCACATTAGAATGTGTAATCTAAAATCTACTAACCACACAAAAAAAGAATAACACGTAGTTACCTTCCCATGAAGTCATCCTTCATGTCCATGTCTTTATCAAACACCTCCACATGCAGCTCCTGCCCTGGAAGTTGGGTTAAGACGACCTGAAACAAAGTCACACGCAAAGGGGGTTCGTTAACTAGTTGCTTGTTTTCAGCATGTCATTTATGAACACACGCTGCCTCCAGTCATGCTTTAAAATTTAAAACCGATTCAGTGGTATTCACCTCGTACATCTCATTCCAGGTGGGGTTAAGATTGCTTTTAATAACATGGCTTGTGAAGGTCTCGCCTCCAATGTTGATTTTGACGTAGGGGTCGCTCTTGCCCTTCACCATTCCACCCATTAGATTATCTTTTGGAACAAGATTCTGGCCTGACAACAGGTGGATTCTAAGCAATCCCTGAAAAGGAGAAAACAACTTTAAAACAAAAGTGTTCTTTGTTTGAAAATAAAGACCTAAGAATTGTACTGTCATGCATTACCTCTGTAGCAAAACTGGGATGGGGGGAGCTCTGCTGGGCCAGCTGTTTGGACGATCCAGCGGCCAGATTTGATGATACGTCAGATGAAATACGCTCCTCATCTAACCACAAGACCTATGTTGAAGTTGGAAAAATGACATGGGATGACAAGATAAAGAAAAAACTCTCAGTTTAAATTTTGGAATATATTGTTACCATTTACCCTGAGAACTGTGTTGATATAAATGCGACTGGCCGATCCAGAATTTTCCAACTGGAACCACTGCTCCAGGGACAGATTGGAATTGGACAGTAGGCGGGACAGAGGAATGGTCAGACTGCCCAAAGTCTGCACACGGTCAGCATCCTTCACCTGATCCAAACCAGATTAAGACCATCAGAGAGTGAAACACAAGGAGCAGTGTATACTACATAATCCTATTAACTGTTACCTGAATGTCTATGTCCTGTTTGCGAGGATCTTGGATGAAGAAGGTAAAAGCATCTTCCCATTCTGGATTAATGGTGGTGTAACAAGTCTACAGACATGAATACAGAGCATGCATTTTAAATTAAACAAAGGAAGCACAATCTACACTCATGATGCATTCAGATTTTAATGCTTTTTTTAAAAAGCCAGAGAAAGTCTCATATTTTGTAGGACAACTGATATTGTGCTTATGTATTTTCTTTTTTTTATCAAAATAGTTTGTCTTTAACTGTTCCCCCAGGTCTGAAAGATAAAAGCACAGTTTACATACAGTGCATGTAGACGTCTGGTTTCAACAGTATGTTGCATTAGGTCGCAAAGGTCAGTTGGCTCTTCTAGCAGATATACCTTGCTCTCTTTAGTGACGTCCTGCACGGATATCTGCACCATTGGATTTGGCTCCTTATTTCCCTTCTTCATCTAAAAGATACACAGTTGGCAAATATGAATGCACAGTAGGGCACATAATCACTGTCATGTTGTAACCATGAGTAGCAGTGTAAACATACTTATGCATTACAAAAGCCTGCGGTTACCACAAGCATGTGGTTAATGCTACCATAGCAACAGCACAAATAAATGAAAGAAAGAATGATACTGTATGCATAATCAGGAAGTGCGCAAAGAAATAGCATAGAAACTGGGTGACACATAAATCGTTTAGTTACATCTGTTCCTTTTTCTGTTCCACATGCCAGCAGAAATTAGCAGAGGAGGAAATATGCGTTTAACGGCCTTGGATCAGTTTAGCCTCATTCTTCCATACAACAGAATGACTGGATGTTGGAGGAAAAGGTGACAAATGTATAGTGTGTGAGGTGCGTGGCAGGGCTGCATCTCAGTTTAACCGCACACAGGAAGTAGCTCTGCACTAAGCACGAATGTGGACAGAGAGGGTAGAGATGTGTGACTCACGGGAAGCGCCTCAGCCTTATCCAGGTACACAACCAAGATGGCAGAAGAAGGCGGATCAGAAGACTTGCTGGTGATACTTTCATTCCTCTTTAGGATCTAGGGGGAATTGCAAATATATATATATATATACATATATTTTTTTTTTCCAAACTGTGATTGTCTCACTCCAGACATGAGACTGCTGACTGTCAAAGAGGATGTATGAATGACTAAAATATCAGGAGGAATGATGGGATCAAACCTGCTCTAGTTGATCAGTGTTAGGCAGCAACGCCAGCCACTCCAGTTTGAAATGAACCCGTCCAGAAGGAGTGTCTTTCAGAGTAAACCACTGGGAGGGCACAGACAGGCAAACATTGGCAATCCAAACATTTAAAAAGTTGTTTACTGAAATGTGTTTAAAGCAATAACAGCTCACTTACATCATCAACAGCTATAGATTTCTTCACAATGCCCAAATCCAATTTGGTCCTACATCAAAGAGAAGTGTTAAACAAGATTATTAAAACAGCTAATAACAGTAATAAAACCCTCAGATCTTGTAATTATAATGAAAGACATGCATCACTAAAATGTTGTGGATTCTTTCCCACTGTTCATGGCAGGTAACAAATGAATGGTGAAAAGTGAGCACACGAGATTCCACAACAGCAAACAAAAACAACATGGATTATGCAGATGTACCTCCCCAGAAAATCATCCTGGTCTGGGTCTTTGTCATAAACCTCCACCTCCAACTCCTGACCAGGCACTTCATGGACAATAACCTGATGCACAGGACACACATAAGGACGTGACGAATGACAAAGAGGGATTTCTGTGGAAGCTGTCTGCATGTATCTCAAATGAAAAATGAACTCTGTCAGCACCATAAGATGAAATCCCTCAAAAGTGAAAAGATGTTGTAACCACAAATGGAACTTTCAGAATTTGTACATGCAGGGAATGGAGGGATGGCACAAATCTCAAATAATCCAAAAATCTCTATTTGTTCTCACCTCATACATCTCTCCCCACTTGGGAGAATCTGTGTTATCAATGTGCTGGGAGGTGAAGGTCTGAGGGCCCACCCTTAAAATTGCATACGGGTCAGACAAGCCAGCCATTACCCCTCTCACATAGTTGTCTTTGGCTACCAGATTCTGACCCTCCAGCAAATGAATGCGCACCACACCCTGAGAAACAAAAAGAGGATAATAATTATGGTGTTTCCTAAGATGTTAAGTTATGTTTTCTCAGTCCGCAGGTGTGTTTTAAGGCTTCACCCTGGGCAAAGGACAGCGTAGTTGAGCCACATGCAAACCAGGGACTAGTGGGACAACCAGACGGTTGGGCAGCACCAAGAATGAGGCAATGGCGTCCATAATCATACTGTCTGACATGACGCTGCAATGAATTAGAGTCATGTCAGTGGAAACACTACAAACATTCACATTTAAGTTGAAAAAGGATCATTACTAATGTGTAACTCCAAGCGAGGTAATGTAACACTCACTTTAGTCCAGGAATGTCCAACAAATTAGTCAGTCCAGTCCAATTGATGTCTAGTTTCTGGGACAAAAATAAGACAGAAGAACGGAGAGTAAATCAATCAGGACTGAAAGAAAATCAATAAACTGAAAGGCACACAACACTATTCAAGGACGCATGATATTCAAAGCTATGTGTGTGGAGGGTGCAACAAGAAAAGGACAAATAGAGGTGACTGCAAATGGACCTACAGGCCGACGGATGAAAAACATGGTGACTGCACCCACTATTGGCACGTCGCCAATCAGAGGCTCCAGAATCACTCGCATCATCCCACGTAGCTAAAAGCCGAGAAAAAGAAAGGGGGGAAAAAAAAGAGATTACTACAGCTCATATAAAGGCAAACTTCTTAGGATTAGTACCTTTACCTGCCCTGTTGGTGCTCAATAACAGGCATACATAATGCTGCTTAGGCTAGATAAGAGAACACACCTGTATTCCGTTGACTCCAGCTTTGCAAAAGTACCTTTTCACTTCAACATCGATTTCTACGTTGCCGATATAGCTGAGGATGCAAGAATGGAAATGTCACCTACAACGATGTCAACAAATGCTCAAATACGCGGATTACAAGATTACCTGATGTACAGATCTAGCAGGACCTGTCCCTTGTCATTCTCTGTGTGTGCCTTGATTCCCACAACTTTCATGGCCTGAAGCAAATAGAAAGCACATTAATTTGCATTAAAAAACAAACAAACAAAAAGACCTGTGTGACTCCATAAAGCAGCATCGGAGATCACTTATGTTCTGGATCACCTTGTCTCCCATGTCCACTTTAGTGAAGCTGAAGGTCTGGAGGTGGTTGCTAGAGGCTCGGATAGATGGTGCAATGGTTTCCACCAGCAGCTTCTCAAGGTACTGGCCAACAAAGGGCCACACCTGCTGCAGTACCTGATGACAGAACCAGGCACATGATACAAAGATGCTGTTACATACAATCATATACAATCTGCAGGCCTACAACCTGAAGCCTTGAGCAGCTACTTTCAGTAAACTTCAGCATTTTAACAACTCATTTCCAAAACTACGTGTCAAGATGCCTTGCCTTCATGAGCAACAAAAGAATGACAGTGACAGGTGGAGCGATTTGAGCATTCTCAGCTGTTATTCATCTGCTTGGGTCCTTTGGTGCACTACATTACAGTGTATTAGGGCTAAACTTTTAACTGAGCAGCATTTCTTATTATGAACTTGTTTAGACTTCAACTGCATTCCTACTGGGAAAGAATCTGAAAGCAGAGGCTGTTTTTGGTTGTGTGCAACTGTGATTGTGGAAAAAAAAAAAAAAAAGGCCCACAGAGTCTGGCATAAGTGGGGAGTGAGTCATCAGCTGCCTGCTCCTGTGGAGGACAGAGGGAATCTGCTGACCACCTCCCCCAAGAACCATTCTGAAATCGATGCTTTGTCTCTTGTCATAAACCCAGGTCTCGTGGTCCTGTTCGCATGAAAACTTTTATTTTTGCTTGTGGCCCTCATTTCTCTGGGCTAGAAGTGCAAAGGGGCTGCAGTTTTATTTGGTTTGAATACAAAGAAAAGCTCCTCCTCCTTCCTGTCTGCCTGGTTGGGAGCAATGAAGTGGAAATGCTGAGAGAGTTGCCTGGCGCTGGGCCTGCTCTCTGCAGTACAGACGTTATTGGGTGGGTGTGGCCTTGAGAAACATGGCAGCTGCACGAGGAAAACCATCTATCAGTCGCCCACCGGCTATTGACCAGCCAAACGCTATAATGTGTCAATCAGCACAACAGCTGGGCTATTGAATGGACTGTCAAATTTAAAAAAGAATGGAAAGTCATGTAGTCAATGAAGAGTTTAAATAAATAAGGAATTGTTGATATCTTACCTTATTTAGCCATTCAACCTTCTCAACATCTGGGTAGTTTATCTGAGGGAAAAAAAAACATAATGCAGGGACTTACTGAAATTATACCTAGAGCCTAGGAAACACACATCAGGATGTGGAAACTGCTCAAAGAGGAAGACAATCTGAAGTGAAAATGTAATCAGGTATTTATATATATA
>JBAMYA010000020.1:13357760-13370765 GCA_037176975.1 Arrhamphus sclerolepis | reverse complement strand
CTCTGGGTTTCTTAAGCGCCTAGAGATGACTTGTTGTAAATAGGCGCTATATAAATAAATTGAATTGAATTGAATTGCACTTCTCAACCAGAGAGGGTGCTAAAGAGCACGATCTTAGGTGGCGTTGCATTAAGATAAATGAAAGGAAGCACATACAGTTTAACTATATGGTCATTTAATGAATATTTCAAGGAAGAAAAATTATTTAATCAATTCACTTAAGCAAGATTGTATTGATTATTGATCCTGAATGTCTGTTTCAATTACTTTTTGATTAACTGCCCAGGCCTAATATGTGTTTTTTTTTAAATATATAGACACACATGCATTTTCTTGCAGTTCTTATTCTAACCTGCTTCTTCAGCTCTTCCACTCTCTTCCTCAGAAGGGCATTTTCTTCCTCGAGGAATCGGTATTCCAGAGGACGAGGTTGCAAGGTGGCTTGAACCCCCAACTCATAATGGCCACCTGCGCTCCCATCTGTCAGCCGAAGCCCCTCCAACCGCCGCCTCTTCAGCTGTAGAGCAGTGTGGTCCATAGAAGCCTCCAAGGAACCAGCCTCAAATAGTCCACTCTCAAGCAGCGGGTCATACACTGAGCAGGTGTTCCTGTCATATCGTCGCTGTCCTGAAGAACTGACAGACAGGCAGCCACTTATCCCACCTCCACCAACCCCACCAACTGAGATACCTGGATCTCTACAACCCCCCAAGCTGGGGCAACCTGTCCCCATCATGTTACCTCCACTTCCGCCTCCCACAAGCCCTTGCATTCCTCCAAAGGCACCACCTCCTCCACCTATCCCCCCCCCAGCATTTACTACTCCACTGGCACCCTGCCCCATTACGCCACCCACACCAGCCCTGGACGGTTCATATTCATAGTCTTTTTTGACATGACGAAATTTACATTTATTGCCTCTCTGGCACTCTCCCTTCAGGAAGTCTCTGCAGATAGGAACCTCCCCCCTGCTATGGGGCAGATCCATAGGGGACAGGCCAAGTCGTGCGGCGACCTTACCTCTTAGTCTGAGAGGTAATTCTCCTGTTTTTTTGTAATAGTCCTCATCCTCTTTGGATCCATGGACGAAGCGGCAATTGGTGCGCATACACTCCTTATTCTGGTGGTCATGACAGAAGATGAATTCATTCTTTTGTACCCCCAAGTCGGGCACCTCATTAAAGTCTGGGTGTCTAAAGCGGCAACGCTTTCCTCGCTTGCAGACGTTGCGTATGAAGTCCCTGCAGACGCCATCCAATGCCAGTCCCGCACCTTGACCCCCACCTCCGCCGTTCCCACAACCATTGCTGTTTCCGAGTGCCCCTCCTCCACCCATGCCCCCTGAGCCAGAGATGTTCCCCCCAACACTTCCCCCTGAAGCTCCTCTGCCGTCTGCTGAGCCCCCTGCCAAACCAGACCCAGGGCCCCCTTCCTCACCCAGACTACTGCCACTCCCGCCACCACCTGACAGGTAGGAAGTGTCCCGGTCAGGCATAGCGTTTGGCCCAGCTCAGGGAGAAAATAGGACTCATGTGTATGTGGGGGAGGCTGACGTGACCTGGCAAACATGCACATACACAGGTCAAAAGGTCATAGGTTACCCTCTTTTTTTTCTTGGAATAATGCAATCTACCAGGTATCGATCTGCAAGACAGAAATACAAAATAACTTGAATTAATGGGTTTAGAAACCAAATAGCATACAAATACTAGCATAAAATATTCCACTGTAATAACAGGTAAAGAAGAGCTAAAATACAAGTGACAAAATCTTGTAAATAAATATCAGCAGTGTTGTTCAGAGGTGAAGATGGGCAGAAGCTGATGCTTTCATAAAATAAATGAAAATAAGTGGATTAAAGCCTGGCGCCCTGAATGGTTTGATAATTAGTATGTAAATAAGTACATTTTATTTATGTAGCACTTTTCAAAGATATACATCAAAAACTGCTTCACACCGCAAATACAAATATAATACTAAAGTACAAAGCGAAGTAGAGCGTTCCACAACCTCAGCGCTGCTGTTGTAGAGGAACGATCATCTCACATCATGTATCAGAATTTTTGGACCACAAGTGACATCCGACCTGCTGACCTCAGGTTGCAGGTCGGGATGTAAGGCTGTAACACATCAAAAATATAAGAAGGAGCTCGAACATTCAGGGCTCTAAAAGTTAGGGTCAAGATTTCTAAAATTCTGAAATTCACTGGTAACCAGTGAAGAAAGTGTAAAACAGTCATACGAGTCTGTTTATGTGCACCAGTTAAAAGTCTTGCTGCTGAATTTTGGACAACCTGGAGGTGCTGAAACTCTTTCTTATTAACCCATTTAATCCGCTGGTAATTTCTTCTAACTTCTTGAAGCTTTAAAAGTGTTGTTTTGTCTTTGGGCAGCTAAAGCAGTTTTTAAAATAAAAGAATAAGTTGTCTCCTCTAAACTGTATCGCTGGCATGTAACAAAAGAGAATGGTCATATGACCAGGCCTCTTTACTTCCTATAGCACCCTTGGAAGGTGATGTCTGCTTCAAGCTTGTACAAAAGTACATAAATAAAATACCTTAATTACAAGATGTAACAGAAACATTTTGTGCATATAAACAGATTACTACTGATATAAGAATTATATGCCTGCATACATCTTTTGGTCACAAGAAGAGTAAATGTAAGAATGGCAACATTTGTTGCCGCTACAATAACAAACAGTGACAGTGTCAAAGATCTTGGCTGTTTATTTTATTTTCTACACAGCTTAAAACTATCAGGTTTTAGATTTTATAGATTTAAATAACTCCAAAGTGAGATGTGCTACATCACAGTCATTTCTACAGTTGAAAAAGATGCATTTGAAATTGACTGTCTAGTTTGCTGTTTACATCTAATATTTGATTATAGATCTTTTATTTTTTTATATGTATAAACAGGTCAAAGTGAAGGATTTATGACTATGTGGTTTCTCACGAGTATAACACCTACATTTTCACTAACATAATCAACATGAAGTGAAACAAATATTACATATTATGTGTTAGGAAGGTCTAACATGCATGCACTTATTTTGGAGAAAAGTTTTGGGATTAAACGGGTTAAGACAGGTGAAGAGACTGTTAAAGTAATCAAAACGTGAGGACATAAAAGCGAGAATAATCATCTTAGACACGAAGGGGTTTAAATGTGGAGATGTTACGAAGGTGAAGGAAGCGGGTGTTTTGTTGTTGTTGTTTTCAATTGCTTTGAATGACGTTCCAAAGACATTGTTGTGTCAAAGATGATACTTTAGGTGCCGTACATGACTCTGTACTGAGCGTGTTAAGGGACTTATTTGCTGTTTAGTAGAAAAACTGCTGCTGCTTTCCTGAATCAGCCTAAAATGGTGCTTCGCTCTTCGCGGTGGCTTCAAAGCTAACAGCTAACAAACGTCGTCAGGCTGCCCGAACAAACGCCTGCATCATCTTACCAGGACGACAAAGAAGAAAAGTGGCTCATATTCAGAGACTCTATTCCTTTATTCCCAGAAAAGTCTCCAGAAACGGCTGATAACAACAACAATCAGACTCGTGACTCTACCTCGAGGCCCCCGTGCTGTTTACCATCCTGCACTACCAACGAAGAAGATCGTAGTGTTCCTCTCAGTTTCTTCTCGGGTTACTGCTTTCCGCCCTCTAGTGGCGGAGGCGATGGACTGCATGTCCGTGTAGTATGTGACTAAGTTTTGCTTTTAACCAGGAAATAATTCGTATAGTTTCTCGTGTGTGTTTACAATAATGTAACGGTGAATGAGGTTTGTATGCGCTCTGATGGCTTTTTATATCGATTTTTTTTAAGTTGGTGGGCTGAAACAGACATGAAACTATTTTCTGCTGTCACTCAGAGTAGATAACTTTATGTAAATGTGGAAATAAGCCGTTAAACCGCAAGGTAGCAGCTGTTTTACAAGCTGAATTTGAGTTTGTCGCACTTCGTTTTCAGATGCTCAACATGGCAAGACGGGGTGTTTTCCAGTGGACGTTAGTGTGGCTCTGCTTGTCTGCAGTCAAGTCTGGCTCAGCTTCAGAGACCATAAAAAGTTACTATGACATCCTCGATGTTGAGCAAACGGCGTCGGAGAGCCAGATAAAAAAGTCTTTTCGCAGACTGGCAGTGAGGTACCACCCAGATAAGAACAAGAGCGCCGACTCAGAGACGATTTTCAGGGACATTGCTGAAGGTAAATCACCAGCACACACACACACACACACACACACACACACACCTGCGGACGCAGTCTTGAGTCAGTACAGTTTGGGGTTAATATCATTCATAATATGAAGTTAAAAGCTCTTTCTTCCTAACGCATGCCCCCCCTCCCCTCCTCTCCCCATCTCTCCTCCACCAGCCTACTCTGTTCTCTCAGATAAGGAGAAGAGGAGGCTGTATGACACTGTGGGCCATGAAGCTTTCCTGGAAAACGAGGCCTCTGTTGACCCTGAACATGATGAACATGGACACGAACATGATACAAACTTCCACTTCAGTTTCTCACACTTCTTCCAGGATCTGGATGATTTTCCCTTTGCGGAAGAGCCATACAACCACTGGCGCTTCTTTGAGGATGAAGAATTTATGTTTGAGCATGGCAGCTTTCAGGGGTCAGATTTCAGCTTTTATTTTGAAGATACAGATGAAAACGAGGACGTTTATCTGCATTAGATGTCCAGTTTTTATCCTCATATTAGATGTGTCATCAATGTTTTAATGTATTTTTATATTATTCACAATAAAGACTCACTATCAACTTGGACTCTGTGTGTAGAATTTCCTTTGGAAAACGTTTTATTTTCAGCCTCTTTCTATGGGCGAGCTTGTAAATTCAGTGGCTGTGAGGTTGTAAAGCTGACGACTAGATAACTGAGTGGACCGTTTTGGCACTTTTCCTGTGTGGGTGTGTCAAAGATCCAGAGTTACTGACTAAACACCATTTACTCACCCATTTTCCTGCGACAGCACTTTAGATTTGGCACAGTTTTGCTCCATTCCTCTCAGGCCCACAGTGCACTTTGACCCAGAGGATATCCTGTGCCTTCTCAGCAGTTAGAGCTTAAGCGTCCTAAAACCAGCAGACAAAAATCTTCACACTTTTGTGGTCTTTTATTGAGATTAAAGGCGACTGAAAGTTTGGCAGAAAAGACACTTGAAACAATCTGCACACTTTACAATGATGGTAAGTACACCTGAATGAGTTGTTTTTGAAAACTTGTGTCATGTGACATCCACAGCTGCATGGCAGTGCCATTTCATGACTTTTCTTCCCCTCTTTCTAAATTTAGTTAGCATGTGAGCGTGAATTCAAACCCAGCTGGCATTGATTACGCTGATCGTTGTGTTGTTTTTCTTTTGTTTTTTTTTGCAGGATGAGGTTAAGAACGTTTCTTCTGATCTGTCTGTTCATGCTCATAACATCAAGGTCACAGAAGTGCTGCAAGATGGGGACACACTTACCTTTATAATTATATCTCAAAAGGTTTGGCCTGACTGCAGAGATGCATTTTTAGATCTTGGCATACACTGCTCCATTTGAGTTGTCTGAATTTTGATATGAAAAAAACAAAAGATCTGACAGCTCAGGTGATGCTTTGTCCCTGCTGTGTATTCCAGCTCTCTGGAACTGGGGAGTACCATGTGGACCGGACCTACGATGACTTCGAATGGCTTCAGCAGCACCTGTTCTCCCAGGAAGAAGTATCTGGCATACAGGGAGTCATAGTGAGTATTTCATTTCTTAATAGCCTAATAAACATGGTTTTCTGACGGTACCAGGTCAGTAAAATTCTAAATGTTTTCAACAAGCTACATCTGATCTTCTGCAGACAGATCTTTTTTTTTCCCTAGTAATGGAAATTATTTATATAATTTAATCATATTGTTTTTATTCATTTGATGAGTTCATTGTCAGTACATTTAGCTCCTGTTGCAAGACAAGGTATTGTGTCTGACATATTAGCTTCCCTCTGTCGTACACAGCTGCTGAAGGATTGTTGTGTGAACGACTCCCGTTTTGTCTAACGCCTCCTGCTGTAGTCTCTAAAACAACTGAGCTCCTGATTGTAAGCGTCATTTCTTCATTTCTCTAGTCTAGCCGTTGCTAAGTCTATTTTTTTTTTTAAGTTTTATATGCTCAGCCTTAGTCAGATAGTCACCTAGTGGTCAAAAAAATACACACAGAGGTGTTTTAGATTATTTTTTTTCCCCAGGACACCAGCTTCCTGATTCAACCTTGTCAGACCAGGTTATACTCAGGATTAAAGCTGAATTGTATGTTTTACCTACCAGAAATGAACATCATATACACGTACCAAGAAAACATCAAGCCTGTAAGCATTTAAGCATTGATTACTTTAATCTATTAATTTTTTTCCCCCATATACGTATATTTGATTTGTTTTCTTTTGTGTTTATTAACGGATGGTAAAAATCGGCAGTACTTGAATTGGTGAGCTTACTTTGAACGACAGCCCTCTCCTTGATCTTAGAACGTAGAGCATCAAGAAATACAGAAATAAATATGTTTGCAGAGATGAGCAAGGGGCGAAATGCAGACAGAAAGTAATACACAACATCCAAATAAATAAAAATAAGATAGTATAAATGTATTTAAAAGAAAATTTAGAATGAGTAAATTAAGTAAAAAGACAAAAAAAGCAGAATTTATTGAGAGTTCTCATTTTATCAACAAATCTAAATTTGCTTATTTGATTAATTTAATGGAATAATTGTTCATTTGTTGTGTCATTTATTTTCATGTTGGCGTCGTCAGTACTTCCTAAACTTCCTTCTTTTCTTTGTAATGAAGAAGCTGTTTTAGGAGCCCAGCAGAGAATTAAGTGGAAGCTTTGTGGTCTTTAATTGGAAGTTTTTGATGTTGCTGCTTTCATGGTTATTCAACAACATTCCTCCTCGTAGCGCGGCGCTCGTGTGCTCTGTAGTTGTTTCATATGTGCACGGGAGTTTTTCAAGTGCGAACTGTTAAGATGAGCGCGTTTGTTTTTGAGTAACCGCATGCTCTGAAGTGCATATGCGCTCTCTTGTTTTAAGTTCCCTCCTCTGCCAGCAAGGCCGCAGGTGAATGCATCTGCCAAAGTCATGAAGCAGCTTGGTGAGTGCACCTGAAGACCTCATCTAAAGCAGCAATCTCAAGATTTAAATCACCCAGTTTCCCAGTTCCAGTTTCTAATGCGTTTAAGGAAATCTAAATGTTGTGTTTGCAGGCTTCCTCAGTTTAGGAGAGTGGCAGCCGTACTGCAAAGCACTGGAAATGTTCCTCAGGCAGGTTGCTGCACACAGCATACTCAGCAAAAATCAAGCTGTGCAGATCTTCCTGACTAATGCGGATGTAAGTGGACACAAACAGATTTTCACTTTTTTTTTTTTTTCTCCTCCCAGTATTCAGTTTTAGACTATCTCCCAGTAAAAAGACCAGTGTAATGAGATCCATTTTTATGAGAGATACATCATAAATAGTTAAACTTTCACCAACATCATTTTATGGAAGAGATTTTCATGTGACTAGCGTAGTAAACTCCAAACACACCAGTCCTCCGAGTATTTAGGATTCCATGTGCAGTGGTGTGAAGCGCTATAAGTCAAGCTTTAGTACATTTTACTTCTTGTCCTTGAATACTCCCATGCACAATAAAGCTGCATTACAGCGTATATATTATTTTGTTTTAAATTGTTAAGTCACATTCTGGAAGAAAAACCAATGACTTTGTCGTCCAGCCTCCAGGCAGACAGAGATTGAGGAAAAATCTTTTTAACCGACTGAGTCAAGCTGTGGACGAGATGAGGAAAGAAGGCCATAAGGTACGCATCTGAGAGCCATACAGGCAGACTTCACATGTTTGACAATGTGCAGTTTTAAAGCCGCCACGACTGCGTCTGCAGGATGTGGACGACTTCTTTCAAACTGAACGTCATCATAACCTTATGTTAACGGGACACACCAAGATGGCAGCTGAGGTGAGTCGGTCTGTCATCCTGTCCGCCTTCTTCCACATCCAAATACTCTCATTGAGTTATATCATATATATAAATATACATTAATATTATTTTTCATGTTACAGAAATTCCTGGATGTGGTGCTAACTGAACAAAGTAAGAAACATTTTGGTTTGGACGCGCAGTCAGAAGTAACGTCAGTCAGACGTTATTTGGAAATGACAGCAGTTTACAACCACGGGAGGAAATCTGGTGCATGAATGTTAATCCTCATCTACACACACTCCCGTGTCATGTGTGACTCAGTCGGATGTTGTTCTGCTTTTCAGAAATTTCAGTGGCCTGCGGGCACTTTTCAGCTGCTCTACACCTCTGTGTGGAACCAGGGGAGGATCCTGAAAAACGGGCTTTCTCGAGGTGAGGAAAAAAAAATCATTATATGATTTATTACCTTTTATGCTTCTTAGTGTTTATTCTGTCACTCAGTGGGGGGAGGGGCTGTATAAAATTGAAAACAAACAAAGAAAAACATAAAACAGTAATCAGTTCCATAGTGACCTATGTCTATATGTTAATTTTGAACAGATGCGGCACAAAGGAATCTAACTGCTCAACCGTCTTAGCTTCCTTTGTTGTATTTTGGTTTTCATAAAGTGCCAAATGCATCTGAAATAGACAAATTAACACCAAACTCTTCCTCTTTCAGGGTTTGTGTGCAATTATCAGAAGTCTTTGATTCTATTAAGGTAACATGTTTGGTCTTTTTTAAAAAAAAAAAAAGACATACATTCAGTAGGCTATCACTACAATAGCTAATAATGTGTTTATATTTGGGCAGAAAAGTATGATGAGTGCTGCTGTCAACGACATGAGTACTCTTGGGCTGGGTCTGGACTTGGAGTCTCGCTACCAGGAGGCAGAAAAGGTGTGCTTTCTTAATTTCAAAGTCATCTATGTATCATTCAGACATGTCAGACTCAAGAAACGTGACCCTAACCCTGTTCAATGAAGGAAATGCTCTTCAGGAGAACCTCTAAACTGGTGGAGCTGGAGAATGCCAGAAGAAATGCAGAGAAGGCCAAACCTGTACGGAAGACCGCTGTGAGTGTTTGTGTCAGTGCATGAGAGGAGCGCATCACTAGAGTAGATGCACAGCTGCCATGTGACCAGCAGGTGTCAGTAGCATTCAGCTCATGTAGTCCAGAGGAGCACAAATAGGAAGCGTTTTAGCTGTGAGCAGAATCTGAGGATGCTCTCTGTATTCCTCAGATGGAAGAGGTGAAGAAAGCAGCAGAGGCTGAGTTTCAGCAGATTTGTAATGTTGCAAAACAAGAGGTAAAACATTGAATGCACGGCTAAACTCCACCTTTTCACATGATTGTTGACTTGTATGTTGTGCACATTAACAGTGACGTCACGTGTTTCCTGCAGATTGTCCAGTACAAACGACTACGTGTGGAAATGCTGCAGCAGGCTCTGGTTCAGTGGTGCGAAAAGCAACTTCTTACTGCCAGAGAAAGTGTTGACGTGTTTAACCGGCACCTGCAAGTTTTCCAACAGATGGCCTAGACACCCCACGAGCACCGTCTTCATACAGAAGTATCATCCAACACAGTGCAGCACAAGAGCTCCAAACCCTTCAGGCTGCTGTGCTCTAGTCTGACACTTTGTTGGATTCACACTGAGAGTAAATAAATTAATATCAACAAAAGAGAGAGGGAGACCATCCCAGTAATCAATAACATGCTTTCTTACTTGAACTTTAACTACATTTAGCTTAATATTCACTTCTATCCATACCAAATGTGACCTTTACCTTTATTATTAAAGAAACTGTATTGTGACTGTGTAAATAGATGCAGGTCTCCACAACTTTGTCTCACACACACACACACACACACACACACACACACACACACACACACACTGTAAGCTCCACCAGTCTCTCCTCAATCACACTCGTTTCAATAAAAATCCAGGTAGAAATGATTGTTTTGAGATCATACAGTAGCTCTGGGCTTTGTTATCTGCTGAGGATGGCTTTTATGTGTATGTGTGCATGTTTTTTTTTTTTTTTGTTTTTTTTACTGCACTGCTATGATGTGCTGAGATTGTATTGTGCTGCTCTTTTATAGCCACTACATCAGCTAGGGTCACACAAAATGCAGTGATGAATTGATTCCAAAAGTACCTATTTGCCTTTGTGTGTGTTTCTCACTTCTAGTTCATTAATCAGTTGGTTCAACTTCTCCTGCAAGGACATGGCAGCAAGGACACTCTCTGTAGGCATTTTTGAAAACCTGTGAGAGTATCTGTAAACGATCTCTTCTCGTTCATTCTTCCCCCCACATGACTACTACGGATCTCTTAAGAAGATCCGGCTCAAACGGCACACTTTGCTGAAATATCTCTGCACAGATTCTCAATGTCACCCTCCCCGCCTCTGTTTTCTGCAGATTGTAAGTTCATGTGTCAACGCTGATGTGTTCTTCCTCTCATCTGTTCTGGCCCGTGATCTCTGGTGGAGGGGTTCTCATCTGAACGAATGAGTCAGAGGGAGTTAGATGACTGGTCTCATGAAGTGGAGAGGAGGTTTAAGTCATGACTGAAAAGATTTGAATGAAGGACAGTCATGCCAGTGAGTAGTGAAAGTTAAGTTTTTAATCCCCTCAAACACTGAACTGATGAGAGGAATAATTTGCCTTTATGTTAAAATAGCTTACACTTGACTTTGGGAGGCTCATCCTTTGGGAAATAAATTTCTCCAACAAGCTTGTAACCAGAATGTTTGTCAGTATCTTTTTTTTTTATTAGATGGTTTGTTTAACCAGAAAAGAAACTTATAAGTACATCCAGTCTACATCACAACAGTAAAGAAGCTTTTCATTTCAACCCTCCTGTTGTCAGACAACAGTTAATATGTCATAACTTTGGTTTTCTTCCATATAATTGCCTTAAAATTACATGAATGGTTCATACTGTGCTCTTTGCAAGTAAAATTAATTATAACTATTTTTGTTAAATTGTATGTGTTTTATTAAAATTTGTAACACCTGTGGTCCCCCTGGGTCAATTTGACCCGGCCGTATTTAGTGGTGCAAAGGGTGAACACACACATAGACACACACACACACCTTCAAATGCTACAGATGTGTGAACCTGATTTCATCACAACTTCTGATCCAACTAGATGGGGTTACACACACACACACACACACCACCTGAACCCAAGCTACACTTTTGTAAACACTGTACATTTCACAGCTTTGATATGCCTTCCCCTAATTGGGAACAAAATAACAATAAACATAAAAAAAAAGCAGTTTACAGCATCCTTGGGGCATTTCACATTTCACTCTAACAAAGCACGATGAAGAGGACCTACACGGTATCACACTAATACTCGGTACACCGCCTGGATTGACTATAAGAATTCCTACGACTCGACACCCCACACCTGGATACTGAAATACCTTGAGCAGTACTATATCTACAAGATACCAAGGACCTTCATCAAGAACTTGATGGGAATGTGGAAGACAACCCTACAGGCCAATTCAAAGTCAAGTGCTCAAGTTAGCATCAAGTGTAGCATATACCAAGGAGATGCTCTATCCCCACTGATGTTCTGCATAAGCCTGAACCCCCTCAGCCACATCATTGAGAAGAGTGGGTATAGTTCTGAAGTGAAGCAATCTTCAGCCACATCCTCTACATGGATGAAAGCTATATGCCAAGACTGAGTGACACATCAACTCGCTGATCCATCTCACAACGGTGCACAGCAGTGATCTTGGAATGTCATGTGGGCTAGATAAGTGCACCTGAATGGTATCCAAGAGAAGAAAACTACGAGAATATAGCATAGCAGATGTCCAGGGCAGTTATAAGCACCTTGGGATACCACAAGCAAATGGCAACTATGAAGAAGCTGCAAGGAAGTCAGCTACAACCAGGTACCTACAGAGAGTAAGGCAGCTCCTGAAGAGCCAGCTGGATGGGAGGAATAAAGTCCAGGCAATCAACATGTATGCCCTTCCAGTACTCAGATACCCTGCAGTAAACTGGCCAAAGGAGGATTGGTGGAGGCCACTGATTTAAAAACACGAAAACTCCTCAAGATAGATGGAGGGTTTCACCCAAAATCCAGCACTCTGAGTCTATACGTTAAGTGGAAGGAGGGAGGCAGAGGACTGGTGAGCGTATGGGAAACCAATTACACTGAAACAACAATCATCTGGGAATATGTCCAGAAAATGGCCCCCACTAATGAACTCTAAGTGAATGTGTCATTCAGAAGAAACCTGATGTGGAAGAGGATGAGGCACCATCATGAAAGAACAAACCCTTCCATGAGATGTACCACTGACAGATAAAGGGAGTGGCCAATGTGGAATCCTACCAGTGGCGAGGAAAGGCTGGTCTGAAGGATAGCATGGAGGCACTAACCATGGCAGCACAACAACAGGACCTGAATACAAGAGCAATAGAGGCTGGGGTCTACCACACCAGTCAGAATCCCAGGTGGAGACTGTGCAAAGAAGCTCCTGAGACCATCCAGCACATAATAGCAGGGTGTAACATGCAGGCATGTGGATCTAAGCGCAAACAGAAATATTACAAAAAGTGATGGAAAAATCCAAAAGGACAATAATATCTTATTGACACATGGCTTTTGAGTTGCGAGAGACATCTTGTCTCCTCTGAAACAATAATTTATTCATTCTCTTGTCTAGTTAGGACAACCTTCTTCTTGAGGGACATGGTGGAGTAACAGTACTGATTGGTTGTCATAGCGATTCATATCCCAAATTTTAAATTTGGCAGGCTAGAAATGTTTCAAGTCTTACTTCTTTTGGGAAAATGTGATTTGTTTTACGTGTATAATTTTATTATGATGACATTTTTAAAGTTCTTGTTTGAGGATGCATATCCAATTTTGCCTATATATATATATATATATATATATATATGTATCTATCTATCTATCTATCTATCTATCTATCTATCTATCTATCTATCTATCTATCTATC
>JBAMYA010000020.1:13326009-13357660 GCA_037176975.1 Arrhamphus sclerolepis | reverse complement strand
GTGTGTGTGTGTGTGTGTGTGTGTGTGGGAGAGAGAGAGAGAGAGAGAGAGAGAGAGAGAGAGAGAGAGAGAGAGAGAGAGAGAGAGGGAGGAGATGCATGCATCCACTTTGGAGTCCATTTCATTCCATAATTACAATAAATTATTAATTATCAGGTCATTACATTTATATGATTAGACTAGTGAAACCCAATTTATTTTTGATACTCTTCCCTAAAATACTCTTTCAAGCCTACTAAAATGATGAAAGCAGTTTGCCAACTCTGACCTAATGGATACCAGTGAAAGAGGACACCAAGAGAAGCTCTCTGCCCCCGGATTCTTCCTCTTCTTCTTGCGGCATCACATCATCATCACACCTCTCTCCTCGTGGTCGACAGGGTTGGACTTTTGTTCCCATGGTAGCGATGACAGAACAGATGGTGAGGTTGTCCGCTTGGTCACAACAGTCTGACAGGCGTGTTTGAGTCCAGCTGACCTGCGCGGGGGGAGGGTGGGGGGTGTGCAGCTGTTGGACTCTGAAAGCTGCTGCTGCTGCTTTCCATCTCTGAAGTATCATATTGTGAACGGATACTGCAGCCCCAGGGTGTTGTCCACGGGTCTGGCTGTTCCAGAGAACAGAGCTGATCATTTATACTCCAAAACATAATCTGCACCTCACGCGCACCCTCCTTGAGTTGCGGATGCTGGCTGGTGTCAGAAACTGGAGGCTGCAGCAGTCTGGCGTGGTCGGAGGATCCGGCGCTTCATAGGTGAGAGCCATCTGTTTGTTTTATGCATGTCAACAGAATTCGATAGGATATTATTGTAACTGTTCATCATTTCAAACCAAATCTTTCCGAAGATCGGTTCAGAATGAAAAATATGGAGACATAAAAAAGCACACGTTTTGAGAGCAGCTCCAACAAAGCTCAAATTAAACAGTAATCTCTGTGGATCCTCGTGCTGTAGCCTTTAAGGAATCGCTGCTCTCACGCTGAACAAGCAAAATCTTTTATTTAGATGGGACATAGAATCTAAAAAAAATAAAATAAAAATCCATAGCATGGGGACTGCGCTGCCTTCACGCGCGTTTTTATTGCGTTTGATTGATCTGATCAATAAAATGTATTTCAGCTGCAATTTAAGGACAGTGAGCTCTGCGGTCAATCCATGCATAGTATATGATCATTATGAACCCCCCACAAGCTTCAATATTTGGACATAAACACCATGGAAGGGAAACAAATAAAGAAAGAAACGGAACAAACATGTGCGCTATAACCCATGTTGAGTGGAAGCTTTGTGCCTTGGCAAAAAAAAAGAAAAAAAAAGGTTTGGCTGTAGCTAATTGTGTGGAGGTGTCTCCATCTGGTTCGGTGTTTCACCTTGCTAAGGACCCATGCGTATCACCTTATCGGGACAACACCAATATTGTGTAACATTTACACTATAACTGCAGAATCAGTCAACAGCTGGAGCAGCCTGTCTGTGTGCACATCTGTGTCATCAAACCTCTTCACGTGCCTTGGTGTAAGAAAGATATCAGAAACCGAGGCAAAGAAAATAAACACAGAGGTTTTAGAAAACACTGGACATTAGCACCCTTAGGGTCACCTTTCTTTCAGCTGCCAGAGGGAACCTGTTACTGGCATCGCTATAGTAACACAAGGAGCAGGAGATCATCAGTGTCAAGTCTATTGAAGATGTGGGTTTTTATTAAGACGAGAGAAACATTTTCAATATTTAATCTTCTTCCTCGCACACAACTTTGTGCGTTGACTTTCTCTTGGATGGAAAAGGACCCAAGTTGCTCCAAATGCACCCTGCGAGCCAGTCATATTGTTCAGGATGCTCTGCCACCTCCCCCCCAGTCTTGGCAAACACAGAGCTCCGTGACGTGAGTGTGAGAAAATTCCGAAACAAAGACACGTCTTGGTGCGTCTGCGCGTGTTTGGCTACGAGCGAAAAGTGCGCAATAGGCCCAACTCTGCAGCATGTGCTGGTGTCTGTGGAGACAAGGGGTGCAACGACCGGACCACCCCCCTTTTTGTCAGAGTGTGAAGGGAAAAGTAGAAGCACTTTCCAAATGTCATTGTGTGGTGACTGAGTTGGGGTAGGGGGGTTGAGGTGGGGGTTGCCTTTGTTGAACAGAAAAAACAGGAAAAGGAAAAACCTAAAAAAAAAAAAAAAGTACAAAGAAGCACGTGGTAGCTTTTTTAAAGCATAATTTTGGCACGCTGCCTTTGCCTATAGGTCAATTCAAAAAGTTTGGGACAAAATTCCCTGACACCTGCATTGTTTCAAGAAGTATTCCTCTGAGATCAGAGACTTTGGCAGAACAATTGATTCGTACGCCAATAAAAACATATTGAATTTTCACAGACACTGTGACTGTAAGGGGGAGCTGAAGCAGAGAGGGAGGATGTGTGTGTGTGTGAGTGTGTGTGTGGGCGTGGGTTTGGGATCAGAGAAGAATAATTGCTTCAGGATCTAACTCTTCACAGGAACATAAAGCTGTAGGGATTAGAGGTAAATAGAAATGCAGACAATTTTCAGGCTGCAACTTGTGAACTTAATGGTGGGTCTTTACACTGACACTGATCAAGTATATTTTTTTGTATATTTATTTCATTCAACCAAAGTGTCGGTATTTTGCTATTGTACCTTTAGTCATATTGTATTTTCAGTTCATCAAATTACTTCTGAGGCTTTTCGGCTGAAGCAGAGTTTCACATCCGCTTCCTCTTTGTGCCTTCTTTCTGACTGAGTGGACATGCATCGTTCTCCTCCTCAGCTGTACCTCTGCTATCAGCAGCTGCACCAAAGCCGTCTGTGATGTGAAGTGAAAGGCTTGCATACTAATGGAGCAAGAGCAGGATGTTTCTCAGGCAGGCCAGCTCAGTGAGGACATGGACAAACATCAGGCAGTCCTTTTTTTTTTTTTTTTTGCAGCTTTGCAGAACATTATACCCTGCACTTAAACTGTTTATCTTTGTAAATTTATATTTTTAGTGCAAAATTAAAAACAAAACAAAACAACAAACAACACAATTACAATATACAATAGAGTCAAACATATGCATTTGTGAAAGATATTGTTGAGCTGACTGGTCATGAAATGATTTGCATTGTTGTTTTATCATATGGGTTCTGTTGCAGTAGCTCTGACTGTCACATTATTTTAACTACCTTAAGGCACAAACAGATTCTCATGTCGTCTCATTTAGTTATGAAACAGAAATGCTGGTGGCATACCCGTTGCCATGGTGATGGCATGTCTGTGAGCCAGTTGTGATGCTGCTGATTCAGAAGCACTGCTTATATTTTGTACCAAATGTGACAAAGGGCACCAGAAACAGACGGTGAAAGCGTTTTAGTCTCTTTGCTCTGTTGTGCCTCAGTGGAGAGATTAGCATTAGGTTCTCAGCATATAGGTGTTGGCAAGTAACTGCTGTGACTCTGCTTTGGCAGACAGATTATTAACGTCAGTTCTAATCTCTGTCAACTCCTCGAGGGTTGGAGTTAGGGACAGATTGTAGAAAGCATCGCCTCCTCTGAAAAATGATGCAGTGTGCTATCAAGTGATGTCCCTCCTCTCTGTGCTAATGACTCATAGTAAAGTGAGGTATTAGCTGCATTTAAGCTAAATTATAGCATCACTATGAATAAGTATCTCAAAATCTAAATGTTCACTGAAATCAGAAGGTGCACATGCACATAAAAAAGCATCAGAGCTGCAGAAATTTGAAGACAAGTGACCTGAATCTAACCGCTTCTCTGGGATTTTTATTGAAACTTATTATCTCACCCTCTGCACTGTCTAGGGAAACTGGTTTTCAGCCTCGAAGCCACTTATCCTCTGAACATTTGTATCAAGAGAGTGCAACCATTAGCTATGTATTTAATATTTAAGACAAACTCTTATTCTTCGTTTAATCATTATCACGTATCTATAGATATCCAACTATAATAATGTTCGACTCACACGACTCACTGTGACATTAAGGAAGGCGGATTGGCTTGTAATAACACCATCTAGTTTTGTTTTTTTTACATGTTATGGTTGCACAATGTCCCCTTTGTTTCAATTTCAAAATGTACAGTTCGTAAAATAAGATGTCAACATGTAACATTTTGGAGCCTTCAAAATGCTACATGTTGTGAGTAAAAAAACTGAAGCATTTAATGAGTTTTCAACAGAAAAGAAAAGTCGAGCAGTTTAACAATATTTAAGTCTGTCATGTGGTGGGCGTGTAGTGGAGGACCTAAATGCAGGAGAGCAGGCAGGAGGCAGGAGTGATGCAAAAACTGAGATATTTATTCATCAGAAAAAACAAAAACACTGCCAGGGCAGGAAAAATCCAAAGTGAAATAAAACCAGAACCAAAAAGTTAAACCCCCAAAAAACCCCAAAAAACTCCTAAGCTAAACTCAGGACACAGACATGGGACACAAACAGTCCAGACCAGCAGAGGGGTAACGAGACAGAGGTGGAACACATCAGGAGAACGAGGAACAGAACATGACAGGACTCCAAACTAAAAGCAGGACAAAACCAGAAAACACCAACAACACTGAAAAAACCCAGAACCAAAATCTAAACCATGACAAAGCCTTTATTGTTTTGCACTGTGGACCAAAAATATCTATGACACATTCTGTTAGGAGACTGCGCTGTCACAGGAATTGGGTTAGAAAAAAAAAATCTAAATCCTACTGCTGCAGGCTTCAGCTTAGACAGTCAGCTGGATGATACCAAGCTAGTGAAGGATTAGTTTGTCTCTTTCCTGTAGTCTGTGTGCAGCTGCATTTTAAAATCAGTAACTTGAAGGCGGGTGGTGATGGAGTGGGGAGAAATGTGCACTCCCAAAAGGCCTGAGTAGAAGGACACTTCTTTCTAAGCTTTTTAGTATTACCATGGCATGGCAAAGTGTATACTTTATAACCAGTGTAGAGATGGATTCACTATAGACAGCCATGTAAGCCTGATTTTTATTGCTCTGGTTTGCCTCAGACAAGAAATCAACAATATATTTTCATCATACAGGTGCTCCAACGTAGCCACTTTGACTCTGCTTTGGCAATCAGGCTCATTAACACTGTCAACTGGTTGGGAGAAAGAGTTCACTCAGACATGTTCTACATGAGCTTTTCCACTATTTGAAACTGATTCTTTTGTTTGACAGAATGTTATTCTTGATACAAAGTGAAAAGTGGCAGTGGGTTAAGAGTTTTGAACTGGTGGGAAGCTGCTGTTCCCACTTCAGTGGATCTACTCTGCAGGTAACTGCACACATCCATCAGTGCACAGAGGGAGGATTGGGAGGACGAATTTGTGTACTGCAGAGTATGAAAAAGGCCATCACTGAAAAAAACAACAAAAAAAAGCATATGTACCCAGTGAACCGCTGAAGCGTCAATAAGGTCAACACACACACACACACACACGCACGCACACACAATGTTAGATAGGTGGAAATGCATGCAGACACCCACAGTGTTGCCGAGCTGCCAGAAAACCTGGTGCCAGGTGTCTGAGTTTTATGGCTTCAGCATGAAAGCAACGATTACTCTGCTCGTCTCCTCCAATTAAAAAATTCTGCAGCACATGGAGGAAGAGAGAGGACAGAGAAACACCTTAACGTGTAAATCTCACCATTTATAGGCAGTTAATTCAAATCAACAAAATATGAATGGATTATTTTAGAGAGCTCAAATTGTGGAGGATTAAAAACAGATGATGCAACTTGTTCAGGAGTTATTCCCAATCAAGAACTATAGATGGAGTTAACAGAAGGTAGAGGTCCGTGCTGCCACACTTTAGTCACACAGCTAAATCAATTAGCGTTTAATCGGGTCATTGCAGGATCCAGCCACCTGATACCAGACACCGTTTTTACTCAGAGAGACAGCGACTTGGGGCTGCTTAAGCCTCTGCTGTAATATTTCTGTTTGTTTATGATGCATTTTTGTGCTCTTCCTCGCTCGCTGCTACATCTACATTTATAGAAACATCCTTGTTAGACTGAACATGGTGTTTTTCTTTTTTCATTCCCTGTTTGCTGAGCTGCTTCTGTATTGTTACTTATGCAAATAAGAACAGAAAAAAAAGAAACTGCAAAGTGTCAGTGTGTGGCAGGGCATAAACAGACAACACATGCAAATGAGGAAACAATCTGTGTTTATTTTATGTAAATATCAGAGGAACTTGGCTCTTGTGGAACAATATCTTTCTCTGTTGCACAAACTCAGTAATAAGGAGGCATGCAAATGCCCCACAGGCTGATATGTCTGCTACTGATTTTATTACTTATTTAAGTGTTAAAAATGAACTCATCTCCAAAAAGGAGATTAAGGAGATTATTTTTAACCAGAAAAGTTAAAAAATAAGCATTTTAGGCAAGTTCTTTCATTTATTTATTTATTTATTTCATTTTAAGTCCAGAGCATTTATAAAACTGGTACCTTGTATTAACATTTTGGCACCAGGGTTTCTGACATTAGTTGCTTTTGAGGGCTGTGGTTTGATCACAAATATCACATGAAATAAATGTCAAAATTGCTTAAACCCTCCGTATGAGGAGTCACATTCATCTCAGCAGCTCAAACCCAAATGACTGATGGGCACGGAGCAGAAGAAGGTTATAAGAACATGATAAGTTATCTTTTGTAGATATGTAATTGATGGTAATTCACAGGAAAGGCCAAATCAAAAAATGAAAGACCAAGAGAGAATGTCAAAAGAGGTAAAAGAGACCACAGTTTGACTCCTACAATGAGACATTCAGGAGGGTTTAACACTGTTCTGCTGTGAAACCTCACTTGGATTAATATAATCAAATATAAACAACAGAATAACACAAACCGTGCAAGTTTGCAAATAAAAATGTCTGGCAGATTTTGCAGTGGTATGTTTTATGCAAAAAGATGTTGGATTTCATGAAAAAAATGAATAATGATAATAAAAAAAACAAAAAACACCACCAACAATAACCAAACAGTCCATTTGTTAAGGAGGAGGAGTGATGCTACTTTGGGACACGGGAAACAAGTCTTTGAGAGGAAAAGAGATTCAGCTCAATATTAATTAATTATGAGGGAAAACATTACGCTCTCTATGAAAAGATGATTAGGAATAGCTTTTGCATTAGCATAATTATCTCAAACATCAAGAGATGGGATCTAGAGGTTTTTGTCATCACCCTCATCATGCTTTGCGTTAAATGTCTTTCATGACTAAATGTCTTTCATGACAGATTCTAAAGGACAGGCTATTTTTAATTTTTATTTTTGTGCTTGTTTACATATGTAGCATGCTGTCTGGTCACATAAAACATGTCCAAAAGAAAAATATGTTGCTCTTTATATTTATTTAAAGTGAAAAATAATCCCCTTTCCCCCTGAAAAGAAAGGAGAGGAGATGGGAGGAGAGGAGAGGAGAGGAAAGGAGAGGAAAGGAAAGGAAAGGAAAGGAAAGGAAAGGAAAGGAAAGGAAAGGAAAGGAAAGGAAAAACAACATTGATATGGTTTAATAAGTAGTGAGTGATTAAAGTGAAGAGTGCACTCTCTCTGCATGTTAAGCCTGTTGTGTAATGGGCTCACAGCCTGAGCGCTAGGCTGTGCCCACCCCACACATTTGTTCAAGAGGATAACTGATATTAAGCTGGTATGCAGATAATCAAACAAACCCAGAGAGAACAACATGTCCGTAATCTCCAAGGAGACAAAGAAGCAAAAATAGATTCTTTCATCCTCAGATACTGATCAACTTTTGACGTGATTGATACATTCTGCCAGTCCATAAGCTCAAATAATGGAATATATTTATAAGGACAAGTCCAAATCATACATTTGGTCTGCAGGAGCATGATCCGTAAATGTTCCAGGTTTAGGTGGTCTGGGAAAGATTAGGAGATGCTGCGAGGGCACTGCTCTGTGGACCACAGGAGCTACAGTTGTAACATTAAACCTGTTAAAATATGTTAAACAAACAAACATTGCATATACCTGTATGGTAAGTTGATTTTGATTTCCATCATTTGATCCACTTTCTAAACCCAGTCTGTGCGGTTCAGAGCTGCATGGGGGGGCTGGAACCATGCCCAGCAGTTATAGGGTTACCTGTGATGCGACGCGTCCTCTTTCAAGATCCAGAAGTCAATTTTCTCAAACTTGTGAAGATCGTCAAACAACATGTAGCCATATTAAAGCCCACTGAAAGCTGCAGCAGTTTATTTGAATTGAATAGATGGTCAGTTTACCCTTTTAGATATGTCTTCTCAACATGTGTGAGGTGATACCGTCGAAATCTTTCACTTGCTTTGGTTTCTTTGTTTTTTAAACATAGCCCAATACATGTAATTTACCTTACTGTACTGTTTTTCACTTTTGCTGAAAATGTGAACACTTTTTTATTTTCTTTAATGTATTTTTTGCTTTCTTTTACTTTTTTTTTTTTTAGGGTGGAAGTGACTACGTGTGTTGGACCTGTCCTACACAAATCTGCTCCTCTGGCTTTCGAAATCACTCTTCTGCACCAGCAGCAGCTAGATAGCAGAGCAAAAGGGAGTCTAATGCTCATGAACCAACCCTTCAGATTCCTCTCCCAGACACCGCCCCTCTTCTAACCCTTCTGCATGCAGAGAGAGCAGCCAACATGGCACTCAGCACCCGGCTTTGGGCTCCTCTGATCTCGCTATGCATCGGATTTCTCCTCTCCTTTCTGTTGCCGGTGGACGGCAAAGAATGCCCTCGTTTATGTGTGTGCGAGATCCGCCCTTGGTTCACCCCACAGTCAACCTACAAGGAGGCAACTACAGTGGACTGTAATGACTTGAAGCTGACGCACATTCCTACCAACCTCTCAGCAGACACCCAGGTCCTCCTCCTCCAGAGTAATGCTATCTCTCGGACCAACGGCGAGCTGCAGGCTCTGTTAAACTTAACAGAACTGGACTTTTCCCAGAACAACTTCACCACTGTGGAAGCTATTGGCCTCAGAAACATGAACCATCTGACCACCTTGCATCTAGAGGAGAACCAGATCACTGAGCTGCCTGACCACTGCCTGGGAAACCTCTCCAACTTGCAGGAGCTCTACATAAACCACAACCAGATAAGCTCCATTTCCCCTCGAGCTTTTTCAGGTTTACGTAACCTGCTGCGGCTGCACCTCAATTCGAATAGGCTCCATGTAATGGACAGTCGTTGGTTTGAAGAAACACCTAATCTTGAGATTCTCATGGTCGGGGAGAACCCAGTCATTGGCCTCCTGGATATGAACTTCAAACCCTTGGGAAGCCTGAGGAGTTTGGTTCTGGCAGGAATGGATCTCACTGATGTTCCAGCAGATGCATTTGTGGGTTTAAATAACCTGGAGAGCATTTCTTTCTATGACAACAAACTGATCAGAATCCCTCAACTTGCCCTTCAAAAAGTTCCAAATCTCAAATTCTTGGATTTAAACAAAAATCCTGTTCACAAAATTCAGGAAGGAGACTTCAGAAACATGCTACGTCTCAAAGAGCTGGGAATCAACAATATGATGGAGTTGGTGTCTATTGATCGCTATGCTCTGGACAACCTGCCGGAACTAACAAAACTGGAAGCCACCAACAACCCCAAACTGTCCTACATCCACAAGCTGGCATTTAGGGACATGCCTTCGCTTGAGAGCCTGATGCTCAACAACAATGCTCTAACTGCCATTTACCAGCACACTGTGGACGTCCTGCCTAACCTGCGGGAGATCAGCATTCACAGCAATCCGTTGCGATGCGATTGTGTTATTCAGTGGATGAGCTCTAACAGGACCACAGTGCGCTTTATGGAGCCTCTGGCCATGCTGTGCACCTCCCCACCTGAACTCAGTGGTCAGCGGGTTCGAGAACTAAAACTGCTGGAGTCCACAGAGCAGTGTCTGCCCCTCATATCTCACAACACCTTCCCCAGTCACTTGAACCTTGAACTGGGCATGAGTGTGGCGCTGGACTGTAGGGCGATGGCTGAACCGGAACCAGAAATCTACTGGGTGACTCCTCTTGGTACTAAAATCACAACGGACACTGCGTCAGAGCGGTATCACTTAAGCAGCGAGGGCACTCTCTGGCTGTCTCATGTGCAGGTGGAAGATTCTGGTCGTTACACCTGCGTGGCCCAGAACATAGAGGGCGCTGACACATGGGTCGCCACCATCCGTATAAATGGGACCCTGCTCGACAGCGCTCAGGTGATGAAGATCTATGTTAAGCAGACTGAATCCCATTCCATTTTGGTCTCCTGGAAAGTCAATTCTAACGTCATGTCCTCCGATCTGAAATGGGCCTCAGCCACCATGAAGATCGACAACCCGCACATCACCTACACGGCACGCGTTCCTGTCGACGTTCACGAGTACAACCTGACGCACCTTCAACCTGCTACTGAGTATGAGGTGTGCCTCACAGTTTCCAACATCCACTTGCAGACGCACAAGTCTTGCGTCAACGTGACAACTCGGAGCACTACCTTCGCTCTGGACCTGTCCGACCAGCACCCGAGCGCGGCTGTGCTTGCTGTCATGTCAACCATGCTGGCCTTTCTCAGTCTGGCCACTGTGGCCTTCTACATGGCCCGCCGATGGAAGAGGAAAAACTATCACCACTCCCTGAAAAAATACATGCTGAAGACCTCTTCTATCCCCCTCAATGAGCTCTACCCTCCTCTCATTAATCTGTGGGAGACTGAAGGGGAGAAGGACAAAGACGGCCCCTCAGAGGTGAAACCTTCTCCTGTTGACACCACACGTAGCTATTACATGTGGTGAAGACTGACTTAGGAGGCCTCAGTGCCTCACCGGCAGCACAAAAAGACACACTTTTGCCATTTTGGTGCAAAAGTCAATTAAGGTTGCAAGTGTTTTTTGTATCCTCAGCTTTGCTAATAAAATGCAGAGTGTTCAAGAGTAAGATTTTTTATTAGTATAGCGTATCGCCTTTGTTTAAACTGTATTTCTTATCTGTCCTGGACTCTCCGGCAGCTGTATTTAGCCTCCAGGTTGACTTAGTTGCTCTGCTATTGCTCTTTCTGTGGTGTATTTTTGACTAATCTTCTTTCAGACTAATTATACCGCAGGAGGGGTGGATTGTCATCTTGCAGGATTAGTAGAAATCAATGTTTTTCTCTGTTTCCTAGAACAGCTAATTTGTTGTGCACTCGTAGATGAACGAGTTCCTATGAACTTTATTTTGAAGCTGACAGCAGGTTTAGACTTGTTAAACTGTCTACTGAATGTTAGCAATTGTGCAGTAATGTTGTATCAACTATAACTTTGATTTACACTGCAAGAGCGTAGGTGTTTAGTTTGCTAATGTAACATTTAATGCTAGAAATACAAAAAGTTCCTAAAACCTTTTCATTATTTTCTTCTTATTAAGGAGAATTAGAAGCGTTTTAACTGTTTCTCTAATTACTTTGGCTAGACTTTTTCTTTTGTTGTTGCTTAGTTCATTATTTTTACATGCAAATGTAATGTGGACAGCATAATAAATAAAAATTGGGTTCTTTTACAAACATTTTGTTCCTTGCCTGAAACTCTTTTGAATTTGTGCATCTTTTGAGTTTGGACACTCACAGTTCTCTGCAACTCAGGCTGCGGGTTTTATGTAGATTTTTAATGCATGTCAGAGGAACTTAAGCCTCAGTTACATGGTTCTCATCTCTCTGATCCGTCTTCAGTCAGAACTCAAACTGTGTTTGGCTCATATGGATAAATATGGACAACTGCTGCCCCCTGGTGGACTGTACACATTACCACTACGCATGACACGGCATGACATATCGTTGAGAAGCTATGAATCAAGCCTAAAATCTTCAAAACAGAGAAGAAAAACATATTTATTGAAATTAAGAAAAAATCTTAACCTTATTCTGTCCTTTTATGTAAATTTTGGAGAAATTATAAAGCAGTCATATCAAATCAATAAAAAAAGAAAAAAAAATCCAGGTAGAGCACAGACTTTTATACATGAAGAAAGAGACGGATGGATTTGAGAAAATAATTTATATCCACTTTACAGTACCATTGTACAAAACTCCACTTTGAAACTTAAAAAATAAAATAAAAAAATAATAAAAAAAATCAAATGCAAAAGACCTGTGAGCCAGTTTTTGCCACAGAATAGTTCCTGGATCTGAACAGAAGCCATGATAGAGTTTCAAAGGTGTTAAACAGGACCTGATTAATGACTTTAAGACCTCAATTACCCTTTTCTATCAATGTACCAAAAAAAAAAAAAAACTAAACAAAACATGAAACACCATGACTTTTGCAAAATCCTCAGCGTAGCGCATGTTTTGGTCCCATATAATGCACATTATTTTATGTACCCAGGGCATTCTGGGTCGATGGATGACATCATATGGCAATACTGGGCAGTGACTGTTTCCATACCATCACACATCTCATGAGCCAGTAGTAAAGATGTCGATTCAGTGCCACATGGTGCTGCTTTTGGTTACAGTTGAAGTCAAAAGCCAACAAAGGACGTCCAGCAAGCCTTCACAGCTTTCACTGGTAACACAGGGTAGACAAGCTGAATCTGACAGTACTGTGAGCATTAATCAGGACATTTTCTTCTCATTCTAAATCACTTCCCCCTTCCTGATCTTGAAATGCCGAAGGCAGAAGGTAGAAACTCCTTTGTACTGAAAGCCAGCTGCTGCTGGTGAGTGCAGACTTTGCTGTGCTCACCGATCTTCCTCATATTTGTTTGCACCTGAAGTTATGAATTCAGTGTTCCAGCAGAGTTGGATCAAACTATGCTGAAAGGAAATCATTCTTATCCTGCTACAGGATCCAGAGACTTGGGCAATAACAGCCAGCTTGAACTACTGCCTAAACCACACTGTGATCTAAGCAATAATGCTGCATTGTATGCTGACATTTTAAATATATCTTTTAAATGTCACATCGCTATAATCAAGGCAAATGTTAATCTAATAAGTCATACAGGTTATTTGACATAATTCTAAGATTACAAAGATGATGATTTAAAAAAAATAAAAATTCTATCTTTAAACATCTTTCTCTGTCTTTCCATTTTTATTAAGACATCCTTCAGATGCAGAAGAATGAAATGGTAACAAATTTAAATTCGCCTTTAAATTCAAGCACTTCTTTCGAGTGTTTGAGACAAGCAGGTAAGGTCATCGTTTCTCCTGAGAAACACAGCGAAAACCAAGATTGGAGGCTGAGCTGTCTGGAGTGTTCTGGCTCCGGGCAGCACATCGGTACCTGTAGCAATAAGACTGAAGAAGAAGGGAAGAAAAAAAACAAAACGGAGTTTACTCAGTCAAGCCACCATCTTCAGAATGCTTTTGTAACCCATTTCTCACTAATTAAAAAAAAAGGGAACAGATTACTTTTAGCATTACTTACCAACTCATGAACTAATACAATAAAACACCCACCAGAGTCTGAAAAGATCACGCTCAGTGACACAACGCAAAGTCAGATTACTCAGCTCTGAAATGTCTATTTCAAGCTCTTGATTGTTTAAACTTTGCTGTCAACAGAAAATTTTCATCAGCAGTTACATTTAAATGGTAGTTCATGAAATAAAGAAGCATATGAGCAACAGCACATCTGCGTGCAGTGTCTTGTGGCCTTGGTCCCTGGGTGCCAATTTCCATATAGGATGGACTTTTTAACACTGCAGACAGACACTGTCTAGTCATCTAGACATCTGTACTAGTCGAAAGAGAAAGTTTGTTGTACTAGCTGATACATGATTATAGTTGGAGTCAGTCAACTGACTAATAAAGGAGTTATTTATGAAGTTAACAACATATTTTTCAAATTAGTGTGATTGTGCGGAAATATCTGCCTTCATTACCTTGTGGCACATGTATGACCCTCCCTTCTTTACTTTGTCTCTTCCAGAAGAAGGACCAGTCTGAAAGAGAGGACGTGATGAAGTCATAACCAACCTCATTACAGAAGAGGGACGACAAATAAATAAACATAAATAAAGAAAAGGGACGTTGTTCTTACTGGGTTGTGCTGCCTGTCTGTGGTGTGGTGCACAGTCCACCAGTCTGAGGTCCATTCCCATGCATTTCCCACAATATCATACAGGCCAAAACCATTTGCAGGAAAGGTCATCACCTGTAGGGTATAAGGACAATAATAATTAATAATTCATTCATTCTAATCAACAGGAGTGTTATCTAAACACATTTTAGTAAGCTGTATCGCTTAACATACTAAAAAAAAACAAAAACCTGTTTCACAAGAAATTAGCTTATCAGCCCCAGGCACTTTCTAAGAGCTGAAACGCAAGAAAAAAAAACAAAAAAAAAACAGCGAGCGATCTGGATTTACAACTAATTTAAATAAGAGCAGATAAAAAAAATATTTGAGCACATAATGCATACTAAGTAGGCAGAACAAGAATGTTGGAGCTAATAATTCATTTGCCCTTGCAGAATCTGTCTGGACTTTCTGGAGGTACATTTTCCAATTTCGTCCTTAGAAAGAAGCTCTGGGATTTACAGAGCGGACTAAATAGAAAAAAAGGAATGCTTTAAATATACAAATACCTATATACTATCTTTGCTTTGAACATATGAATTTACGGCCACATGCTGAATACTGGACAACTCAAAGCTTTAAAACCAGCAAATCATTTACAAGCTTTTGCATTTGATCGTCCCAGTAATGACTGTGATAACTGGTGCCATGAACACATATCTTCAGCCTCTCCATCTTTATCTCCACACAAATTCAACTTATGGTGCAGCTGTTGTACCTCTGAACAGGTACCGCAAAGGTTGGGGGGTGGAGAGGAGTTGAGGGGCTGTCTCCACCACCTAAACTGAAAAGGGTACTTTTCTCCTACATTTCTGGTATTTTGGACAAAGCTTGTCAAAGTCACTTCAGTGATAATTTAGGAGAATATATCAACCTTTAAGGGGGAAAAATATCCACAGTTTGAGTAGATACATTCATAACTCCAGCTCCTTTTATTTCTGGAAGAGTGCATCATGGGAGTCCCTACAAGTCACGCATTACCCCACCAAACCTGAAATATGACATTACAAAACACACCCAGCACTATAAAATCTTTTCTTCCTTTATGTGTCTCTCTTACTGGTGAAGTTTTGATGTATCCATCTTCTCCAGAGTTGTGAGTTGGGAAAGCCCCCTGCCAAAGGTTGGCATAGTGTTGTCCTTTCGGGTTTAACTTGTTTCCCCAGGGGTAAAGCCTATGCGTAGATGAAATATAGTAGGAGAGTAATTAAAAGACACCCTCAAACATACTGTCATATGTAACATTTTTCCTTATAACGCATATAACCTGGATTTCAAGCCACCCCTGCAGGCATACTCCCATTCTGCCTCCGTGGGAAGTCTCTTGTTGGCCCAGGAGCAGTAGTCAACAGCATCTGCCCAGGAAACGTGCACAGCCGGATGATCCATCCTACAAAAAGCAGCTTTACAGTCAGTCTTAGCTATTCTAGATTTTGCTGCTTTTCTTAGATGATAATATGTCATTAAACAAAGCAAATGAAAGATGAGTCGTTTGTTTTGGGATGGATATTCAGCATTAACATAGATCTGTTTTCTAATGTGACAAAACCTGTAACAAAGTTATATGAGGTCTTTTCCTGCCTGTCTGAGATGTTGGAGTCTGGACCCTCAGGGTTCTTCCAGTTAGCCCCTTTGACAGGCAGCCACCAGGGGGCAGCAGCCACCTAATGACATAGCAGTGATTACTGAACTGACATTATGGTTCTCTCATACTTTGTTTCTTTTTCTCTAACAACAGGATTTGTCCCATACTATCTTTACAAATGTCTAATATCCCCAAGAGGCTCAGACTGGCAACATTAGACATGCATTAATGAGTGCACAGCCCTGTTAGCCACATGATCGGGCTCCACCTGACAGCTGAGATGAAGCAGCGAATACTCGGCTGTCTGGTTTTTGTCTATAGCAGGACTGTTGTCCTCAGGCCTCTTACAACCAATCTCTGAATATTTTCAAGACTCATACGCAGCTGGGATATATAGTATATCTTCATGTCTATCTACAACCAGAAATAAAGTGTGTATACGAACATGGAAAGTTTTCCAGATCAGAGCTTTGTACATCAATATTACTGTAAAAACATTAAAAAGACAGTGTTTACAAAAGCAACATGGGGTTTCTATTGTTTTCTAACTACCTTTATTTATTTACACAGCTTTTACAAAAAAAGAAAAAAGAAAGGGCATGCTCTCTCTCTCTCTATAATTAATGGCAGGGCCTTTATCTGCCATCACAGGTCTGGACTCTACATGTACATACCGCTCTGGCTGTCTGGCTCATATCATTGTTTTCGTGGAAGGTCCAGTGTTGCCCAAAGCTAAGTCCTCTATCAGATTGTTTCATGTTTTCCTCAAGATCCTTAATAAAGATTGCTTTTCCCCCATGATGCTGTCAATTCTGACAAAATTGCCCACAGACTTCGAAAGAAGAAAAAAAGAAAAGGTTCAAAGCACTGCATCATTCAGTTTTTCCTAGTGGTGAAATATCCATGTTCCCGTCTAAGAATATCATTTTTATCTCATTTAACTGGAACCAAAAATTGTCCAGAGAATGTTTTTTGTAAAGGCTTTGTAAGTATTTCTTTATTATTACTCTTTGTCTATGCTATATTATGACAAATGGAGTCCTCTCTGGTTAGCATGCACAGAGATCAGTGGCGCGGTGTCTGCTGGAGGGGTTGACACCAGAACAGGCCGTAGCCATGATGGTTATCCTCAGATCTTTGTCAAGATTCATGAGAAAGACAATAGATAAACTGTAGAAACAGTTGTTATTGGGCTTCCAGAAAGACTATAATCTGAAATACTTAAAGTCATCAATACATGTTTTTTTTTTCTTTTTTTGGTGGTGGTGGTTAGAACCAGTTAGAACCAGACCTGACCTTGTGACTGCAAGCAAAGAGTTAACCATTTATTATTTGGAAAGGGTATAAATAAGTTTGGACACTGATCTTTTTTCAAACCAACAAAAACAAAACAGAACACAGAAATCTCCCTGTTGCTAGAATCTGCGTGTAAGCTAACAGTAAGCTAAAAGTAAGCTAACAGTTTTTCCTTGCAAAAAGTCTTTTCTTGCACGTTCAATCATTTTCAAACCTAAAGAAACTTTCAGAGCAATAAAAAATTTCAAGATACATTTAAATTCTTCATGCCTTTGAATAACTGTATGCTTATCCATACTTGTGACATCAGCATGCATCTCTCTGTGTTGGGGGTTGTGTTTCTTCTTGATAAGTTAGTGACATTAGTCTTTTCATTTAGGAGGAAACCTAAAAGCGTGAAACAGACACTCTGTCCAGCTTGGAAAACAAAGCATGCGAACCTCTCCCCCGTCCCTGAATGCTACAGGTTTCCGTGACAACCACAAGTCATGAGTGGGCATTCGTCTGTGAGCTATTACATGGTTTTGTGTGGCATGTGACTTGCAAGCACGTTAGCATGTCCTCATTTTGTTTCTATCAAGGTGAACACATGTCTTTCTAGAGGGTCCCAGCAATGTTGTTTATTTATGTAGAACAAATAAAAATGAGCTGTAAGGCATAATTCACTACTGAATAAATATACTCACCGCTTGGCTGATTTGGTTTTTGACACGTTCGCTCAAAATTCCCTCAAAAACAAATGAGTCTCCAAATGTCTCGGCCTAAAGTGATGCAGATAATACACAAAACTGAAAAAATTACATTAACAACTAACAAGTAATCTCCTAATCCTTAAATACTGACTTATTTGTTACCTCAGTAACGTATCCCGTGGCATGGACGAAGCTTTGGAACTGTTCATTAGTTACTTCCATGATGTCCATGTAGAAGGAGTCCACATGCACCAGCCTCTGAGGCCCTTCACCATCTGCAGGGATGCCGGGGTCATCTGTTCCCATCAGAAAGTCTCCTCCAGAAATCCACACCATCTGTAAGCAGCATATAAAGCTCACTGAAACTGTACAATTAAACTATTTTAACTATGAGGAAAAAGAATGGAATTAAAAAATGAAAAAAAAATTAAAAAATAAGATGGAACATTACAGCAACAAATAAATATGCAGTCCAACTGAAAAATCAGCAACAACAAATATCATCTTGGAACATAATTAAACGGAAACTGAAATAATTATAAGACAAGTGCACAAGTGCTTGCTATGTACATATTAATTTAAACAGTGACTCATCATATTAACAGCATTTAATGACTGTGCATTGTTAGAAAACTCATCATCTCTTCCTTTTTCCATTATTTCTTCATCACCAAGTGCCTCTTTTCTTTCACTAGTTCAGTGTTGTACGGAGCCTGTAATCTAATATTGTCTCATGGTTATCAAGGGACCTTCAGCACGCTGATTGTGAGGCTCTTCTATAACAACCACATGCTCCCAGGTACAGCCAGAACAGACAACATCATTGACAGAAAACATTAAGAGGGGTTACTGGTGAATCAAGCACATATCTGGAAGACAAGAGAGTAATCTGTAGACGGTAGCAAGAGGAAAATAGTCAGCTTCAAATTTAAGGGCAGTAGCTCATCTAAAAAAAAAAAAAAAAATTAGGATAGAAGCTGCAAAAGATGGGAAAGTTACAACGAGCTGATAAAAACTGGAGGAAGATCTCACATCTAATTAGGTTATTCTAAACGGGTTAGTAAGATGAGTGTGTCTAAACAACATCAGAGAACTGCTGAACGTTTGAGGAAAGACACAGGACTACCACTCTGTGAGAAATAGTTCAACGATTTAAGACTGACATTTCTCAACTTACAATTACAACCATTTAGGGATTACATCTTTACAAGTGAAAATACAAGTTATCAGTGTCATCTTGCGTATCTGAGGGCTCAATTAATGCTAAACTATTTATACAAGTTGTTGTGTAACATACCATCTAGTACCACCCAGGCAATGGCTTTCTTATGAAAGCTCTTTTCTTTTTTTAAATCAAGACCACATCAAACCACCTTCGACACGTGCAAATGTATTTCACAAAACTAAAAAGATGGATTTCTGATATAAGACATAAAAGAATTACACTGGTGTTGCACTTTTGCATGGTTTGGTTTTAATGGATTCCTGGTTATGTTCTACAGATCTGTTGTCTTAAAGGTACTTCAGCCTACTTAGTTAATAAAAGCTCTAGCAAATTAAAAAATGCATTTCCCTCTACTGTCTTCTGAATCCTGTTGACATTTACAGGTAAACATCGCTAGAAATTCCCAGACGTCTCACTTGATTACAGAATGGGGGTGTTGTGACTTACATATGCATGAGGTGTCTCTTTTTTGAAGCCTTTTTCCCTACCTCTGGAGGTGGGAAAAAGAGAGGATCTGAATTTACTTCTTTACCAGAGAATGGCTGTCATTTACAACACCGAGACCGGCAAAATGTGGAAATGTTTCCGCAAAGAAAAGCCATTGTTTCAGGGCCTAGCAGTAGTCGGCTTGCCGACTGCAATGTGTGCATGGAGGGATAGACGGCTGGGGACCAGGAGGTTCCAGCAAAGCTCTCTGCCAGCCGGCAACCATCCCACTTCCAGGCAAGCCCAATGAGGAAATACGTTTTGTTGCAGTTTCTCGACTGACCACTTGGTGCTAGCTCCAAGACCATGTTAGATGGCCAACTTTGCAGAATTAAACGCATTTACAGTCTGACAGAACATTTTTGGTCTCAATAGTTAGATTTTACATCCATGACAACTGTACAGGGGGTGATTGTTTTTTTTAACTACAGCAGATAAATTTATAATTAGCAAAGTTTCTGCCATTGGCTTTGACAGCTTTGTCCCACCCCTTTGCAACAAGGTGCCACACAGTTCAAAGAAAAATGAACTTCAAAGGCTCTCAGTACAAGTCTATGCATCATGCGAACGGATAATTCGTCCATAGGTATTTACAGTATGGGATAGACGGTGGACACCAGCAGGTTCCAGCAGAGCTCTCTGTTAGTCCTTGTTTCAGGTCTTAACACCTGAAATCACTCTGCAGAGGAGGGGTGGGGGTGGGGTATACATGCTGACCCCCACCCCTTAACCAAGCTGCTGTGAACAGAGCTGAAAAAAGTCTGCTTTTGTACTGTATCCTGTGCTACTTTAACCAAAACACTTTTCATTAAGTCCCCAGCCCAGGAAAATGTCCACTTTTGGAAAACAGCATCATATGTCTTCTGTGAACCTTACATTGTCCCACCTTTCTGTTTCTTAGTTTGTTTTTTTTGCTTGACACACCTGACTTTTTATCATTTTCTCGTCACCATGGTCCTCGGGCGACTTATCATTTGCGTTGCTGGAGTACTTGACCGCCGGCTGGTCGGACCTGGTCGTCACCTCACCGGGATCCGCGGAAGTAGCGGCTCTCCTCAGCCGGTCACAGCCGCAGCCCGCTGCTCCCTCCGGGGAGGCGACTTGCTGCTCCGCCCCGCATGAACTCTGAAGACAAAGCACATTATTCGCAAATGCAACCGTTAAAAGTAGGGGGAAATATCGCAGCATCCTCTCAGGGATCCTCTTAGCATCTGCTCATGTTGTTGTTACTCCGACTTCCGCAGAGTCACGTGGTCAGTCAGCAGGCTGTGACGCTATAAACGGGGTTGCCAGATCTGACTGACAATCCGCTAATTACCTCTAGCTTCAAAACGGCGTTTGATTAAAAAAAAAAAAAAACAGCCCAAATCACAACCTCTTGAGAAACGTATGTTGAAACTTCTATTTTATTCAACTAATACGTAATAACGAGAACACCATAAACACACGAAGCTTCACAAGAGCACCATATAGCTAAAGAAATAAAAGGATAACACAATCAGGCTCCCAACAAAAAGCACAATCAGGTTGAGTAAAGTCTCTCTGGATTTAAAGTAAAGTAAATCATATGAGCGAAATGACAGACGTTTGTTGAAATATCTAAATTTCTACCTTTTTGCACCGTATAATGGCAACTATTTTCTAAAAAACAAATAGAAAAACGTCGTGAAAAGCAGCCCAGATTTTACCAACCTGCCCAATTCTATATTTTCCAGCCCTTGTTCAAAAGAAGCCCAATCTGGCAACACTGACTTCAAAATGTAACCCTTTCTTTGCATAAGATTATTTGATTCGCACGTCTGTCTGTGAATATACTCAAAAAAGTAATATTAACATTCTAACCAGAGTTTACAAGTAGCTACAGCGCAAGCTTGTTGTTATACCTATTGGAAATACCATCAAGGGAGGAAACGCACCGCGGCCCATCTGTTGTTTTAATATTTATTTTCAGACAGATGTTTTGCGGTACTATCTAAACCATGGTGTGAGTTTGAAATACTTTTCAGAATTTGGGACCACGTGGACATCATTTCCCAGCTATCAACACAACAGGCGCGCGAGAAGAGAAGAAGAAGAAGAAGTGGCAGCGAGCCAGTGCCTGCCTGCCTCCGTGAACGCAGCCGCGGAGCCCCGACAGCCGCGGAAAGCTGTCAACAAAAAAAGCTGGATTTTCACTGTCTCCGACGGCACGATTTCACTGTCGACCCGGTGGAGAGGAGAGACGCAGTCATGTTGCCTTTGCTGCCCCAGAAAAAGCTGAAAATCTGAGCGTTTCCCCACAATCGAGGTAAAGTTGAGCGCACAACTCATACAGTTTTGGTCATCATCTCTTCCTTTCTCTATCCTCTTTTTTTTTTCTCTCGGTGGACAGAGGAAAAAAAAGAGAGTTCTCCTTACATGGTTACCAAAAAACGCTCATAGCTTAAGCGTGAAGGAGCCTAGTTTTTCCAGAAAAGTCAGCCTTCACATCGGTTAGAAATATGTGGTTTCGCATCGCGGATGGAGATTAAAATGACATTAAGGCTGTATTCCTCCAAGTTTCAGGTGTCTGTGCGTTGCTGGTTGGATAAACGATCCCATTTGTGTGATGCTATCGCTCATATATCCTTGTTCGACCCGTCATCTCAAACTTGCAACAGTCAAGTTGTCAGTTAACTGTTTACATTTCGGGATTTATTGGTCTCACTGGGGAACAGAAACACTGACACAAGTGAAAATACACGATCACACGATCACTGCAGCAGTGGCGATGACCTGCTGCAGGTGCACAAAACCTCCTAATCATTAAGCCACACCACAACACCACCAGGTTACAGTAACATAGTGTATTTTCATTTCCTGCCGCTTCCATGCAAATATATACAGCCAGACAACCCCGCCATCCCCCACAATTTACAGACTATAAGTACAAACTGTTAAATAACTGCTAAATCCAGCAAAAACACAGAACCTGACTGAATATCATTGTCAAACATTCATGACAGAAGTTAAAATCTGGATTTTTCTGCAGCTTTTTAGACAAACACCCATAACACCTTAAGACAAGTGTTTGTTTGTTTTGTAGGCTATATCTGATTTTAATCATGCTCTCCTCATTTCTTCATCTGTAGGTGCTCCCTTGTTTCTAACAAACATGTCTGACAAGATGTCCAGCTTCTTGCATATCGGGGACATTTGCTCCCTGTATGCAGAGGGGTCCACCAATGGTTTCATCAGCACTCTGGGGTACGTCTCTCCTTCACCGGCTTTATATTATGTTTCAGGGTCCACTTGGCACACTTTTCTTTCGTTTGGAAGGAGCCAAATTATACTTTTTTCTTTAAAATGATATCCATTTTGAAGTAAATCTAGTTTTTAAGCAGACACTGTTCCTTCTTTTAAATCTAATGATGGGAGCAAAACCTGATGAGTGTTTGTTTTTCTTCTGATGTCAGCATCAGTCCCAGTTGCCAGTTATTGAATTGGATTAAGGGGAAAAGAAGTGATAAATAGCTGTAGTTTTTATCCTACAGGCGAAAGCTGTGAAAGCAGATGAGGCCTTTGAAGTGTCTCTTCAGCCATGATGACTGCCCACATTACTGATAATGCCATGAGTAAAGGAAATGCAGGGGCAGCAAATGCACGGTTAATGATAAACCTTGTCTTTGAGTCTGTGGTAAACCCTATGTTAGATTTACACATTCTCCCACATTATTTCCTCCATCAGATCTGTTTCACACATACTGTAGGAAAAGCTTTCACGGTGATGATGCACGGTAGCTTTGAAGCGGAAAACAACAAATTATTTTGTTGAAGTCAGTCGTATAGGAGGTGCTACAAAAGGAGTAATTATTGGAAACTAAACATTCAGAAAGAATAAATCCATATTAAGGGATTTAAAAAAAATAAATTCACTAAAATGTATTGGCAACAGGATTAATAATGTTGTATTGGAAAGCTTTTTAGCTCTTAGGTGAAAAAATGATTCAAACACAGACAAAAGCATACAAAGCCTACGTAGAATAAAGAGATTTATTGGTTTAGAGTGCAAAAGTACGGCTGGGAGTTCTGCTTTTTTTTTTTTTTATAACATCGGGAAAAGTAAGTGAACCCCTGGACCTAAGAGCTGCTCAAACATCCTTTGGCTGCAGCGACTTCAAGCAAGTGGTTTGTTTAGCTGTGGGTGCAGACAGTTTTCAGGAGGACCAGTCTCCTTTACAGAACTACTTCATCCAGCTCAGACAGGTTTGTAAGATGACTGTGAATGTCTCTGAAGGTCATCACACAACATCTGGATGGATTCTAGGTTTGCGCTCTGACTGGTTCACACTGATTTCATTTACCTGAAGCTGCTGTGTAGCCGATTTACTTCAGTGCTCTTGGGTCCTGAGGTCCGGCCACCCTGACATTACCCTGTAGGATAGTTTAGTAAACCTGGAAATTCATTTCCTTTTTTTGGCTCTGAGGCGGTGGAGCAAACCCAAATCATGATGCTCCCTCCTCCTCCATTCCTTGCCGTTTGATGATTTTGATATTAGTAAGCTGTGCGCTTTTTCAGAATAATTCAACCTTTGTTTCATAAGTCCACAAAACATTTTCCCAGAGGCATTGTGGTTCACCAAGATGCCAACTTCAGGCATGCAGAAATGGTTTTTGTTTTTTTTAATGTATTTATTTTTTCTTTGGGAGAGCAGTGGCTTCCTCCGTGGTTTGCTGCCGTGGGCATCCTGCCAGTTGAATGACTTGTGTGTGGTAGACGCGTGAACAGAGGCGTGTGCCTGTTACTTGTGCGTCCTTCTTTACATAACCAAGGATTCTGCGTCGAGCTTTTTGAGTCATCTGGGCAGGACGTTCACTAAAGGAATAGTATCCGCAGTGCTGAGCTGCCATCATTTATATACACTTTTCCTAACTGCTGACTGATGTACGCCTGACGACTGAGATGGTTACGCATCGATGTCCAGCCTCATGCAGATCAACGTCTCCTGACTGCATGTCTCCAGGGACCTCTGATGCAGGACATGATTGACATCAGCAGATGATTCTTATTATGAACAACAAACTTAAAATGTTTTTTCTATTAATCAAAGTATCAATAAACCACACCTCCAAACTCATTTCATTGTTTGTACTGTAGGTGTGTAAACTACTGACTCCAATTAACCGTCTGTGGGTTAATTTACCTCCAGCCCTTTGAATGTTTTTAATAACACAAGTAATTATGATTATCACCTTAAGCACGTTGTCTATTGCTGTGACTTAGATGACGATTGGATTCAAGCAGATAAACCAGTTAATTATATCAACCCCTTGGTTTTTACATACTTTGTTGCACTGTATGTATTATTTCTGTCAAACAAACTGGAAATTTAAATAAAGATTAAAAAAAAAAGAACAGCTCATTAGCAATTTCCAAAACAGAAAATAAATAGGTTTCATGTTGTTTGCTGGTGTAAACTATAATGTTTAGCCATATGAAGGTAAATAATATTGTGACTAATTTGGGTCTGTCAGCTCAGTGTGCTGACCCCCCACCACACACACACACACACACACACACACACACACACACACACACAACTGGCTCATGAAAAATGGAATGACCCAGAACAGAGACCGAGTCGTTACAAAGATATCGTGGCCTTTCTTTAGTTTAGGCGCTTCCATTGTATGAAAACAAACACTCACATACTTGGTTACAAAAATTGTCATGGGAGTTTTGGAAAGGAGCCACCCACTCGATGCATAAACACCAACTCAGCAGCGTTCTCCACATCCTCTGCTGTTCATGTTACATGTTTTCTCCACACATAGAAATGAACACACACACACACTGTCATTTCTTCTTAACACACTAATTCTCACTTTGTTTCCAAATGTAAGCTGTTGCTCCTTGAGGTGTAAAGCCAGTAAGAGCAGATAGATCTGTTTGGACGACTGCAGTCGTTCTGCTGGAAAAGGGGGAAAAAAAATGGATGTGGGATTTGGTCTGTGTCCAAACTACTGTTATTACAGACCAGTAAAAGCTATATTCGTCACCAAGAATTCCAGACTGCCCACTGGTCATCTAATCCAGAATAATTCCTTATTTTGTGGAGAGACACAGAAAAAGCAAATTACTCACAGTGAACTTTGGCAATATCGGTGCAGTTTTGTTTTTCGCCCGGTGACAACCACTCTTCTTTGGTGAAAGGCTCATCACCCTCTGAGACGAGCCCATTTTCTAAGAGTGGGGCATCTGGAAGGCTGCTGTTAGACTTGTACTTCCGTTTCTTTTATATCGATGCAATGCTTGGCGACATCAGCTTCATCTTTTACCCCAACTGAGAACAAAATGTCGAAAGCCCTCATTCTGCTGCCTGTATGCTGGATTAAAATCCCACCAAGCTCTCTTTCAGACCATTCCTCCTACTTCTGTACCAGCATTCACACGTGAAATAAATCCTCCTCTGGCTGCAGTCATGTTTTCAGCGACATCCAAAGCATGTCCACTCCTGCTCAAAAACCGTCTTGGAACAGTGGGGAAGTTGAGAAATACTGACCATTATAAGAGTGACAAAAGCGTGATTTTTAGATTTCCTCTCAGAACAGTCTCCTTGACCCCGCGAGACGGATCTTTTGTCTGTGACGGCCCAAAAGGGAGCTTGACCTGCGCAAGTTGGTGTGTTTGTATTGTATTTGCAGTTCTGTGATGATGCAGTCGAGGTACCAAATGCTGTCAGAGCACCAGCATCTCTTAAAAGTATCTCCTGAGGTCTCATCTCCTTTGAGAGTGCCGCCTCTCTAACACCTCAAACATCTTAATGTTCTTTACCTGCATCTACTTTGCCCTTTTGCACTTGTTCTATTTGTCACGTCATTTAAATGCATTTAGCGCTCACAGCAGCGTGTCTTACTATACTGAAGCTTGACTGTTTTGTTTTACATTAAATGTAACACTTTGCATTTAAGTTTGACTGGAAATGTGTTAAAATCCCTCAAAACAAGCTGATATTTTGCTAAAGAATATTACTTCCACCGTTCATCCACTGGAGTCATGTGCTAATTGTTAAACTGAATCATAAATCCTCACAAGTCTGTTTCTAACATGGCAGTGTCTGTTTTACCATGTGCTTAACAATGTTTCGACGTGTCCACATTCACAGCCTGGTGGATGACCGCTGCGTCGTCCAGCCTGACGCTGGAGACCTTAACAACCCTCCGAAGAAGTTCAGAGGTAAGAGGCACGGCGTCCACTCTCTACTACCCAGGCGTGCAGGAGTCATCGCTGCTCTATGTTTATGCTGCTGACTGAGTGAAAGACACCTCTGAATGTGTTGCTCCACGTTTCTTTGGTGATGGCTACAGTTTCCAAGCTCGCTGGACTTGAAACTGATTAAATGCCGACATATGAAGAAGAGAATCAGTGCTGATTTTTTTTTATTTTTGAAAAGCAACACATAACAGCAAAGCTGCCATCATTGTAAAAGCCTTCAGCTGTTACATCTGGTGAAGTTGCTATTATTAGCTGCTATACAGGAAGTAGAACTCATGACCCACAATTCTCAGGCTAGAGGTTTACATCCCTTGGGAGAGATCTGGCCAAGAATTGTACTATGAGTGTTTGATAAGCCATTCGTAGTTCATCTTTCGTCATAAATATCAGAAAAAACAATAACTGGGCTTTATTCTGCTGAGTGAGTACTTGGTTCACTGTGATGGATCAAGAAGGTCTGCTCATATATCCAGCAGGGATGGAGCCTCAAACAGCTGTCATCAGTTCAGGGCACTGTAGTACACAGTCATGTGATAATTACAGTATGTTATCCTTTAAAATAAAGTAATATTATTAAATTCTAAGGTATTACAAAATAGGACACCATTAAGACAAACAAACAAACATGTCCTTTGTGTGTTGTAAAGGTAGGTGAATAGTACCTCAGAAAAGTGCTTGTCTGAGGTTGTCTTTACCCAGTTGTGAGACATGGCATGTCCTGATTCATTATTATTATTATTTTATTGAAAGAGGGTGTTCTTTCTCCTTCACATGACTCTACATATGAGGAAACATCTGCTCCTAAAACAGATTAGTTTGAATGTGTGGTATGGTGAAGAAAGTAATTACATAATCACTGTTGATGCATTCTTATGGCGTTTGTTTTCCTCATAGATGCATTCTTCTTTCAATTCTGTTCTACTTCCTCTTAAAACTGCCCCCCCTCCCCCTCCTCCATTTAGAGTATCAGAAGCATTAATCGGCTGCTGCAAATAGCATAACATACGTGCCCACATTTGTTTGGCAGTCAAGCTTCTGCATAGAGATGTCAAGGCAGTTTACGACCAAAGAAAAATAAAGCTGACTTTGACTGATGTTGCGAGGAAATTTCAAACCTTCGTCAAGAGCAGAAGAAGAGTGTGGATCCAGTTATAATACAGAATCTCTTCTAACTACACAAATATCAAAACCTTGTACTTTTGAGGCTTCGTATACAGAGCCTTTTTTTTCAGAGAGCAGTATTTCAGGTCATGTGATCACCTGGTTGTTTGACAGGTCTGTATTAAAATGTTCACAAAGAACTGAAATTGAGTTTTATAATTTTGTGACTGTCCATGGTGCTTTTGCATCCAGTGTTTGTAAGAATGACACTCATCTTTGTTGTTTCTCGCCTCTTAAATCCGTGGCTCCTCTGTAATCTTCTCTGCATTCATAAAATGCACAAGTGTAGCTGTCAGAAGAGCTCCGACCTGTCCAGGTGTGCAGGACGAACATTTCAGAGTCCTTTGGGTTTTCTCGTACCAGGACATTGGCATTAGACAGATCCCTTGGGCCTGTGGGTTGTGAACTGGGGTCTTCATGGGTTGGGTGTGATTTGTAGATGCCATCTACAAATCACAAATCACTGGAGGTCAGATGAACTTGTCATATTCTTTATGTTTTAGGAGCAACTGCACCTCTACAGTACAGTATATTTAACTCTTACTAAATCATGTTGTGTTGTATGATAAGCCTTCTTCAGTAGTAATATGCCATTCTGATACACTTCTTTATAGTCCTAAAAACATTCTACCATCATATTCAGTGACTGTTATTATGAAAGTGGTAGATAGTCGTCATTAGATTCTTAAAACTTTGTTTTTTCTCCTATGTGGGGATGAAGCTGCTCCAGCTTGACGTTAGGTGAGAGGTGGTCTGCGTTCTGCACAGGTTGGAAATTCATGACCAACTTTTAATGCCTACTTGACTTTAAAAGTTTGATTGCATGCGTTCTATGTGCACGTGCTCCCACTTCGCATTTGGAATCATATCTGCAGTCTTGAGGGCGTGAGGACGTCTGCGCAGCATTTTCAAAGAAGAGAGCTTTGATCTACACAGTCAAGTCCTTCTGCGGGTCTCTGGTGTCCCTGGAGCTGTTATCTACCCCATAGACATAATTGCTGTAAGCATGATAAACACAGACTACAGACTGATACTCCAACGAAACACAAGGCTCTCTCTCTGTCGCTGCTGCTGAGTGTTCAACTGACAAGTTCCTTCGATGAGGCACATGTCTGCTAGGTTGAGCGTCATCTTTTATTTAGTACCATGATGTACCAAGTCTATCTTTACTGTACGTAGAGGAAGAGACTTCCAGCCAGATTTACCTAGATGGGTAGAGTCCTCCAACAAGGCCAAAGCTGGTTTCCCAGTTTTAAACAAAGTGGTTAAATGTACTGTTTTCTTCTTCTGTCCACGTTCCAGCTGTCCATCAAAATGCCACGATATGCAGCCGAATTCTTGCAGAGACACTAGCAAATAAAAGGTTAAACCCACTTCTCCACTTCAGCAGAGAAATCATACTTGTTGTGTTTATTTTCAGCATCGATGATAATTAAGTTGAGGGAGCAGCATTTGGCTCACATACAGGAAGGCCTCTGTCTCATTTAATCTTCAGCCCACACTCGGTTCTCACTTACAAAAGTCAACATAGTACAGTACCCTCTAAGTCTTCTGTGCCTCACACACACAGTGGCACTGATTTATTTATTTATTTTTATTTATTTAATAAAAGAGAGGGATTTTGTGACGGGGTCACTTCGGTGGAGCAGCAGACCAAACTTCCTTTTGACTGCAGAGGAGAATGGATGGGTGAGGGGCTCATTGCTGGTCCCTGACAGGAAGGGAAGCCACATGTTACATGTGAGAGAAAATCACAGGGAAATAGTATTTACATACAGTAAGCCAAATGTTTCATAAATTAAGTTATAATTTAGTTGGGGCAATGGTATCTGTAGAAATTGGATTAGGAGGTTTTTTTTGTACACGTTAAGTTTCCCTGTTAAGACTTTGTGATGCCACCTTTTATACGGTGAAACACTGCAGTCACACAATGAGAACGCTGCATTACCTCATGTTTAGTGTGGAGTGACATAACCGAAACCCTATTAAAAATAAAGGTAAAGTCTGTTTATTCAGAGACATGGCTGATGGGAGGTTAGGAGGAGGTTAACTGTTGCCTAATGGGAGCTCTCTGTGTGTCATCTGCAGACACTTTTCTGTCTCTCTCCATTTTGGTGAATGCTCCAAAAAACAAAAAGACAAATTTGGAAAGACATAATTCTACTAAGTGGATACTTTAAGGGCATCAGGCCAGATGAAGCATTACCACTGGGTCTGACTGTCACTGCTGAGGTATGCCTAACATTTCCTCCTAATGTAAACACAACACACTCCTCACAATCTCACTCACATGTATCTACAGAAACACGAGCCTTGCTTTGTATTTTGCACGGACAGTGCTGTGAAATACCATGAGACACCTACACATGCTGACTGCAGAGTTCAGAAGAGTTCACTGAGCAGCAGCCAGCACACTGAAGGCAGGAACGGCGCTGCAACAGTTGCTCTGTGTATTCACTTTCAGTCGCTGCGATTCGTGTTTCGTCACTCGGCTATTTGAAATCTCAGCACGTCTTAATTAGAGGTTGCTATGGCGGCAACTCTGGTCGGATGTTGCTGTGCAAATTTAGTGCTGCATTTTCAAATGTTCTCCTTTTTATTGCCACATCAGCAACCATTGTCTTAATGATAAAGGGACTTTGATGGCTGTTGAGTGCCTGTTAAATGGTGGCTGTGATGGTCTGAAGGGAGGACCCCGTTCCACGTTCTCACTCAGTGTGCACGTGTACAAAATCTTTGATCAGGACTTGTTGGCATTTTCTGTGATGACTCAGTGTGGCCGGTTTTGTAAAACCTTTGCATTTGAGTTGATGGAAATGACCCAAAAAAACGTAGATAGATTAGTGTAAAATTTGGGTGAGAGACACTCACGGTTCACTGCTGCTGAATCCTAAAGACTTTTCTGATCCTCTGACCTTGAAATTGACATTATATATATATATATTTAGTTCATTTGCTGTAAATATGCATAAATCTGAGAGTGTGAATCTAGATGGCTTTGCTGATCTCTATATGTTTTCACGATCACTGCAGTCATTCCCAAGTAATTTAAAGCCCCTAAAATTTGTTCAAAAACATGTGAAATATTAAAATGCTTTAGATTTTATCTTTTTTTTTGTTTTCAAAGTGAAAAATGTTATGATTATTACTTATTTAAAAAAACATCCAGGTTGTGTACAGTAAAACACCCTCTACCACCATGGATTATTAGTTTGCAGTCTTTTTTTTTAAAACCAATTGAACACAATATTGATTACAACTCACAAAAACAAATTGAAACTTGACTTCATCAGACTTTTTTGCACCTTTTTGAAGAAGCTAAAAAAAAGAGAAGCAGGAACGTAGGTCATTCTGTATTTTTATTGTTAATTATTAAGTTTGACCTAATAATCAGTTGCTAAAATAGTTTCTGCCTTGAAAATGATAATGTGCCTTAAACATGCTTAAGTTGCAGCAGGTTTGTTTATGTTAAATTAGGTCTTTTCCAGAGCTATTTTAAATGTTTTTGGATCTTAAGCTTTAACCAAATGACAGTTGTCAGAACAGAATTATATTAATGCAGTTCTGCCTGAAAACCAGGAATTTAGAACTAATTTTCAGTTTTTGTCCCTTTTGTACAGAGATTTCTCCATATTCTAGGATTTTTTAAATATTATTGTGTATGGCTGAGGAACTTTGTCCTTCAATTGTTCAACTAATAGCCCGTACACTTTTTCAAAAAAATGATCTGTGATCTTGGAGAGAAGAAGTTGCTGCTGCTCAGAAGAGTTATAAGTCCATGTCCAACTATTTGGAGTCCATTATTCTGCAGTAAAAAAGATTATTCACACTTCAAGACAAGTTTTTGGACATCAGAGAAAGTCCAACCCAAGATGAAACCATGTAATGCTCCAAATATAGGCTATATATTAAAAAAACA
>JBAMYA010000020.1:13301554-13325909 GCA_037176975.1 Arrhamphus sclerolepis | reverse complement strand
GCTTCAGATCCTCTACCCACCACCAGAGGCTTCAGATCCTCTACCCACCACCAGAGGCTTCAGATCCTCTACCCACCACCAGAGGCTTCAGATCCTCTACCCACCACCAGAGGCTTCAGATCCTCTACCCACCACCAGAGGCTTCAGATCCTCTACCCACCGCCAGAGGCTGCAGTTCCTCTACCCACCGCCAGAGGCTTCAGATCCTTTACCCAACACTAGAGGCTGCAGTTCCTCTATCCACCGCCAGAGGCTTCAGATCCTCTACCAACCACTAGAGGCTGCAGTTCCTCTACCCTCCACCAGAGGCTGCAGTTCCACTATCCACCACTAGAGGCTGCAGTTCCTGTACTCACCACAAATTAACTTCTTAACTTTGCGACTGAGTCCAGGAACAAGAGGGAAATCTGACAGCATAGCTTCGATGGTAACCATGTCGCCCTTCGATGGTAACCAGGGTGGTGATGTGGCCCAGGATGAAGACAGAAGAACCGTGGACCCATTGTCTCAGCTCTGGCAGCGCTGGTCTCAGATATTTCAGATCTGATCAGAATAAATGTAATGTAATATAAATGAGTGTCAGAGACTTAGACACACACAGAAAATGAGTGATATCTGACTGTGACATGTGAACAGCAGTAAATCTAGATCTTATGAAAGTTCCAGTTCCTGGACTTGATATTCTTTTAAACTCACGTCACTTTTGAATCCTCACTTTTGACATGATAACATGAAGATATCGTAGGTCAGGAGGTTTGGGATTCTCATGAGTATGATTATTTTCCTAGTTTCAGCTCTAGCAGCACCTGCTTTTGATCGTCACTTCAGTAGAAAAACTGGAAACTAGGATGTTTGGTGAAATTCAATCAGAATTAAACTGATAATTAGCATCACAGGTGAGCTAATGTTGGATTCACACTAGGGGTGGGAATCTTAAGGGACCTCACGTTTTGATTACAATTTGTTTATTAATCGATGCATCATACCAAACTTTTTACACTTTTTTTACACTCACTGGACCACTGCTATGTTTTAGTTTAAAAAATGCTAACTAGAAACAATTGATGAATTTACTTTCATATTCTTTTTTTATAGTAAACCAAAAAATGTGACATAAGCAATAGTTTATTCAGAGAAATCTTTTACTGTACCAAAGTAATATATATTTATGATATCTAATCATTTTTTGGCAGCTCAACAAGAGTTTTTTTCAGACTTCAGTAAGCAAATTATGGTGATGTAATATTCAGTGATAGATGTCCAAGCTTCACGTGTAGCTGCTATCCCACCGGACGTGTCAGTGGTTTGGTTGTAGAGTGTTGGGATGGACGTGTCAGTGAAATATCTACGAGGAGGGATGTAGCATCTTGGTTCTAGTGGATGCAGCAGAGCTAGAAACCCCTCGTTCTCCATGGCTGAATATGATCTTAAATCCTTTGCAGCAAATATTGCAAAAGACTTTGTGATGCATTTAGCCCTTTCTGTGGAAGTTTTTTAAATACTTGTTCAATAGTTCTCTGGTAGAACCACTCGTAGCGACACCACCTGCTGGCTGTTTTCCTTCCTGCTCTGAATGGAAGTGTACAATGTGTCTCCTCTCGTTGGTTGTGTTACCAACGTATTTTATCTCGGTGTAATACAGCTTACATAGAGCATGGCTCTTGAATCTCGGGGTCTGCCATGTTTGTGTGCTCTTAATAAATTGTTTACGTGATGGGCTGCACGATGCACAATTAAGTTCTGCTTTGTTTCTTTTCTCCATCTGTTTCACATTACATCAGATTTAGATTATCAGTGCTTTTGCATTTAATAATCAGTTTAGAACCGTGAAAGGCAGAATTGCGATACACTGAAGAATCAATTTTTTTTCTATCCCACGCCTGGTTCACACTGTATGGTTTTGGCTATTTCAGATGAAAGATGCACAATCATGGCAAAAAAAATCGTCTATTGCAGTTCAAAAATGATGGTGGTAGATCTCACAAAGAGACGGGTGCAAAAATGAAAGACAACTGTCTAGTGACCAAAAACAGCTGTGACAAATATCAACAGTGTTCGTCTCAGAGTGACAGCCTCTCACTGCCTTTATGACGCTTCTTTTTCTTGATTTAATTTCTTTTCTTTCCAAAGCACACCAACACCACTACAACAATACTGACTTATAGCCATTAGCACGTTAGCAGTAATCTGCTAATGACGTGATGATGTTGCATTTAGCTCCTCACTTGTATCACTTGGAATCATCGGCTAGCATAATAGGCCAAGGTAGCAGAAATGGCTAACTGGTGGTAACCTATCTAAATTGGGTGTGTTCAACTGTGGTTTGATAGAGTAAGTTCTTTCCCTTGGTCTAAAAAGAGGTTTCAAAAACACTTTATTAAACTCGATATTACAGAGGACCTCTCCGGTTCTTTTTAGGAGTTGATCAAATGGCATCAAGTGTCAAAAACTGGATGATTTGGTACCTTGCAGCGACCAATGCTCTCCAGTTTAATGGACAGGTAGCTGCTTTGTAAATGTCATGAACAACCCACAGTTAAGATGCTAAAGCTAACCCTAACCCTAAATTCTAGGTTCTTCAGACTGTGGAGGTCAGAGGTCAAACACAGACCGCATCCTTGAGCACTAAAACTTTTCATGAACTGAACTTTGAAAAACCTGGCCTGGAATGTCAGTTACTGTTCCAGTTACTGATTAGTTTTTCTAGTTTAGTTCTATTTGTAATAACTAACACTAGTGAATAATTCTGTTTGATGAATCTTAAACGTAACCAAGTTAAACTACATTCTTTAATTTGTCATCTGAAATTAGTTCCTAAAACTTAGTTTTAAACTCTGCTCATGTATATCAGATCTAATCGACACTTTGTCTCGCTTTGTAAAACAGTTTAACTTTGTCTGAGTTGAACATGAAGTTCTGATTCAGGATTTGGAGACATGAGTTGTTTTCCTTCTCTGTCAGCTTTTCCTTCTTCTCCTCCTTCCTGTTTGGTCACGTCGCAGACACTGTGTTTGTGTGTGTGTTCTCATGTGCACTCCCTCATGAAGACCTCAGTAACTTTAATGTTTCATGAAGACTGATGTCTTTGATGGCACTAAAGGTTAATGTAAACAAATCAGAAGGACATTTCTGGACTATTGGTTTGGGTTTGAAAGCCGGCTCTAAATTGCTGGCCCTATGTTTTAGGATTAAGCTGCATAAATGGAAGTCAGGGCAGTGTCCCCATAAGGATAGCTGTACAAGTGAGTGTGTGTGTTTGTTTCCCACCCAGCCACTAACACTGTAATTTCCTCTGAAATAGTTGCTAGCAAAGGTGGGTGTGTTCAGGGTGTTTTTGGAATCTGTAAACCACAGAAGCCAAACATCATCCTTCTCCAACTTCAGACAGTAACTACTAAAGATAATCTCAGTAATGAGTAAAATTGGGTCACGCTCTGTCCATTAGCTTCATAAACCCTGATTTAACAGATAAACTCCTCAGAGATTCCTCTGACTCAGATGTTTAAATGACACTTGCATACATCTGACTCTTTAGACCTGCACTCAAAACTTCTTAAAAGCAGAAGAGAAATAGTTTAACTTTGATGCAGCAGTTCTGAGGACAAATGCTCTCCTACACTACCACCCAGTGTCCAAACACAGAAACTACACCCAGTTTAACTTAGAGCTCCAGCAGAAACACCTCAGAATTACCATCTGATCACCTAAACCTGACTGCATTGCTGTGGTAAATAAACTTCAATGACCTAGCGCAACGTTGGAGAGAATAGCAGAACAGAAGTCCTCCAGAACCAGGAGAGACTCTGAAGTCAGACGGGATCTTGATTTTCATGAACCTGCCAACTCCATCAAACTGTAACTGATGAAGAATTCAACCATAAAATGCTTATGTGGGCCGTGTTTATGTGTTTATCACTGGGACCACAGATGGCTATCTGTGAGGTCAAATGCTGCCTTGTTAACTTGTGGAAGCTTTCCAAGTGTTGTTGCAACTGTAGAACATTTTTTAGTCAAGGTTCAGAGAGTTTGTTTCCAAGCCATCTGAGATTTAGTTCCTGTCGTCTTTCTATCATCTCCAACAAGTCTGTCCATCCTCCTCTAACATCAATATCTGAATATTTTTTTTCCTTTTGGAATCATCTCTGTAAACCCTAGCGATGGTTGTGCTGAAGATCCCAGTAATACAACAACCATGCCATTCAGTCACTAAAAAATCCTCATACTGACTTTAAAAAAAAAAAGTATTTTAGGCCTGAAATGCAAAAATAGATGTAGGAATCATTGCATGTTTTTGTACTTTTTGTGATCATCTTTTACTGATTGATGGGTTATAAATTCCTCGGTTCCTCTTTCATTCAGGGTTGTGGCATTGATCGAAGAAGGAAGTAGAAATGCAGGTTATATAAGACATCAAACTTCACCCTCCATCAGATTGAGTTAATTCTGAGCATAAACCTGTTCAATGATCTACGACGCCTGGAGTAAACATTAGGAAGGTTTCCAACATGTCAATAAAATCATATTCGATCTCAGATAACTCTGGTTTGTCTTGGTTGCAGACATAAATACATAAGCACTGACATTTTATGGTTGGATTCTTCATCAGCTAACAGCTCCACAGAAAACTTGTTTCAGCAGCTGAGCATCAGGACACCCACAGATATGTACCTCCGGATGCTGCTAGCAGTCCACCTACGGTGCTGCCGCCATCTGAGGAAGGTGTTGTCTTCAGTGAGCATTTACATTACAGCTATATATATGTATATATATATGTATGTATATGTGTGTGTATGTATATCTATAAAATCAAGTATATGATATGAAGTCAGTATCACCTGTAGGAATGTTCTTCAAAGTATTCGCCTGTCGTGAAAGAAAATGATTTTGTTTGAAATTATGAGACAAAAGACACTTGTTAGCATGAGCTGCTGTGCAGTTGTTCTATGAAACTAAGGTCTCCATCTCTGTTTTTCAGGTGAACTCGGTGAACTGCAACACAAGCTGGAAGATCGTCTTGTTTATGAAATGGAGCGACAATCAGGAAGTTGTGCTGAAAGGGGTGCGTCCTGCTGCTATCAAGCTTTCAAAAATATCTTTCAGCTAATCTTGTTTTTTTTTTTTTTCTCTGTCTTTTAAGAAATCATGCACTTCAAACTGTAGGTGTTGCATAAGGTTGCTCATCAGCTCTGAGTGGGCTGGTTGCTTTGTTTGTTCTGTTTCTGGTATCAATCTGCTGTGAGTGCTTGCAAATGAGACTCTACTGTTTTATTTAATGGCTCCTGTATTAGGGGCTCCAACACACGCACACGAAAGGAATAGGTTGACCTCTGGGCCTGCCGAGCAGCATAAAGTGAAATATTAGATAAAAGTGCGAGTGCATTCAAGCTTTGTCTGGTTACTCTCAGAATTTGTCATCTTGGCTAACTGCTGTGATTTCACATTGGTCTCAAGCTAAATGTCTAAAATAAAAAAAATCTTGTATTTAGGCTTTGAAACATTCTGTTGTTTTTCTTGTCGGGGTCAGTTTTCAGTTTTAACTTGGACATTTCCAGTTATGACAGCTGCTCTCCTGTTGTCCAGGGTGATGTGGTGCGGCTGTTTCATGCAGAGCAGGAGAAGTTCCTCACATGTGATGACCACAGAAAAAAACAGTACGTCTTTCTTCGCACTACTGGACGTCAGTCAGCTACCTCGGCAACCAGCAGCAAAGCCTTATGGGAGATAGAGGTGAGCAAGAGTTTTTTTTTTGAATCTTTTGCTGATTGTGTTGCCACTTGTGTGCTGTAAAGCTCAGCTGTTTCCTAAAAAAGGCTGAATGTTTCTCAGCATCATGCGTTTTAACGTGCTCCGATCTCAGGTTGTGCAGCATGATCCGTGTCGAGGGGGTGCAGGGTACTGGAACAGCCTGTTTAGGTTCAAACACCTCGCTACCGGACACTACCTGGCTGCAGAGGTTGGTCAGCCAGCCAGTCTTTCTGTCTGTCTGTCAAAATACATCGTAAAAATACTAAAAGCCAACTACTTTTCAGGTGAACCCGGAGTATGAAGAGGAGTGCCTTGATTCCCGCTCTCCAGTAAGCAAACCGCTCAGAAGCGCTGCCCCCACCTAAATGAAATCAAATCGCTCCATGTATAATCCACTCCAGTGATTTCTGTCAAACCTGTTTTAAATCTTGCACAGAACAGCTGCTTCAGATGTGTGTGAAGATGTCACAGTGTATCAGAACATCTCAAACTAGGATTTCAAAACTGAGCTAAAACACCATTTCTTCTTCAGCGTTTAACTGATGGCATACATTTGTGACTGCCCTTGCCCTGAATGTGAGGGATTTAAGAATGATAAATGCAGCTGGAGTGGAAATGTAGTGGTAGACTAATAAGTGAAACAATAATAAAAAATAAAAAATAAAAAAAAACTGTAGAAGAATCTGTATTCTTTGAGAACGTGCAAGTATTTTGGTTACCAGCAGGTGGCAGTCTTCTACTATGAATGCATAGTAGTCATGTGCTGCAGTTTACTTTCTTGACAGCATTATTATTATTGTTATCATTATTATTATCATTATTATTATTATTATTGTTGTTTTTGTTATTATACTTTTTCAAAAAAAAAACAAAGAAAAGCGATAAACTGACCCAAGAGTAGCTGGTGGGCCAACGCAGCTGATCTGCTCTCCAGTTTACTTAATCATGACTTAAGTTGAGTCAAACAAGACATTAACCAAACCTTTACTCATTGGAGATAAAGCGTACCGTAATAAAGTATTAATTTCCGCTATCTTTATCTTTATAGTTAGGTCATGTTTGCAGACAGGTCTCAATATGGGGAAATGGGATTTGCGTGTGTAGTTAACAAATGTGTTTGAAGAAAACATTTCTTCAGCTCTTCATTCTTATATTTGTGGCAGAACGCGACAACTCGGTGACAAAATTCACTTTACAAAATAAAGAAGTAATTGAGCCTTTTTTGTTTAGCAAACAAACTAAAAACTAAATAAATACGGAGAACTTTAATAGTCAGTTGAACATAGTTTTTCGCTAACGGTGCTCGGTTTCCCCGGCAATGGTTGTTAACGCTTTCACCAGCTGCCGAATGACGACTTCTGCTTGTTCAGATGTTTCACTCTTCTACTTTCCAACTAGAATGAATATATACATATACATCTTTTTTCTCCCCAGCTTGACTCAGAGCATGAAACCTTGCGAGCCCGTTTAAGAAACATCCAAGATAAAGTCATGTACACGCTTGTCTCAGTTCCTGATGGAAACGACATCTCTTCCATATTTGAGCTTGACCCTACCACCTTAAGAGGGGGAGACTCACTAGTTCCCAGGTAAGTAATCTGCTTTGGGTTTTTTTTTTTTTTTTGGGTGATTACATGCATGAGTATAGACAAATATCAGGCCTGGCTCCTGGTCTGCCACTTCTTCCAGTGAAAACCAGACAGCAGAAACATGACTAACAGGGGAACTTCCACAGTAGTATGAAGTCATCTTGAGAATTCTGTAAAATAAATATGAAAAGCTTGCAGAAACACTTCTTAGTGTTTGCACTTATTTGTCACTGATACTGATACTGAGACAGGTGCACGTACACGTCTTGTTCATGATGATGCAAGCAAAAAGCGCTACATTCTGCCATGAACCACTCGTCTGTGTTTTGGTGAAGACTCATGTCTTTCTCATGTGGAAAGACATGAGTCTTTCCCGGTTGTCAGGCCAGCGCCGTTGTATGGCAGCTCCGCCGACAACTGGTGTGTGAATGTGTGTGTGAATTGGTGAATGCTTACAGTGTAAAGCGCTTTGGCGCTGTAGAACTACAGTTGTAAAGCGCTATATAAGTGCAAGCCATTTACCATTTCACAACAAACCATTTAACAGAATAAATCAAACAACTGGACTTTAGCTGTTGGGTAAAGCAAAATTGAAAATTAAACTTTGCTTTAGGACTGGACATTCATTCTTCTGTTCAAAAGATCTTCCTGCTTTTGATGTTTCACTCGGTGGTTGAGATCTTCAGTTGGGATCAGATTTGGTGACTTATTTAACGACCGCTTGTGCTTTATGAATATGAGTAATGCCATCCTGGAAAGGCCATCAAAAGTTGGTACTAATTTGTCTTAATCCGTCTCTCAAAGAGGGGACGTCTACCCAAACATGGCCACAAAACGTTGCCCAGAACAGACCCCTCATTGTCGGGGTCAAGCATGCAGGCCTGATGTTGAGGATGCAGTTGGCGACGTCTTCTTGACTATTTCGCCGTCTCTGAAAACGACTGAACTAATGCTCATGTTTGTAATGAACGGTTTGTCCACTACATAACATGCCTGTCAGCCTGTCAGCAGAATCCCGTGTTGAATCTCTGACTAGTGGAGTGGTTTTGTCCCCAGATATGAATCTTTTTTTTTTTTTTTTTTCTTTCCCAAAGCTGGTTGAATCTTTTCCTCTTGCCATTTTTGGAAACTTCTATTCTGCTACGTTTGCTCAGTTTAAAGGCCTCGTATGACATGATGTTGAACGGCCAGTTGGACTATTCTACTTCTCATCTCTTTGTGAAATGTTATAAATTCAGAAGAATATATGCATTATAGGTATTTGAAATTCACCATCCAGCACTGCTAATTTCTCCAAAGTAGATTATCTAAAACAGGGTAAACCCCATTTTGCCTTTGTTGCAACATGGGGCATTTTCATTTATTACCCAAACATAAAATCTGAAAACAAAAAAAACAAAACAAAATACAAAATGTCTTTTCAGAAACTCATACGTGCGCCTCAGACACCTGTGCACCAACACATGGGTTCACAGCACCAACCAGCCAATCGACAAGGAGGAGGAAAAACCTGTCATGCTGCGTGTGAGTGACAGTTCATGTACTGTAAAATCTACATATCTCTACAAAAATTGTAATGACCTCCAACACTGGGATTTTCAGATTTAACGAGTCTCTTAGGTAATAAAAGTCTTAACCAACTGTTAGTTGAAATTAAATTTGTGAAACACGGCGAGCTTGAAGTGCTGTTTTAAATGAACTTTGAGGTGTGGGCGGAACGTTATATATGGTCATTTTCTTTCTTTTTTTTTTTCTTTTTTTTCCCCATATCTTGCATATTACTTTGTTGTTCAAGATTGGCACATCTGCACACAAAGAAGACAAAGAGGCCTTTGCCATCGTGCCCGTCTCACCTGCTGAAGTGAGAGACCTCGACTTTGCAAACGATGCCAGTAAAGTGCTGGCCTCTATTGCTGGAAAGTTGGAAAAAGGCACGATCACACAGAATGAGAGGAGGTAACACAAATAAATAAATGGATAAATATATAGTGTGGCAGGACTGTATGTTTTACACCAGAAGCGGGATTGTCATGTTTTTTTGCTTTCTGCAAACCCAATCAGGGCTGTTACCAAGCTCCTGGAAGATCTGGTGTTCTTCGTGGTGGACATTCCCAACAATGGACAAGATGTCCTTGAAATCATGGTCAACAAGCCCAACAGGGAGCGACAGAAACTTATGAGAGAACAGAATATTCTCAAACAGGTAACGAATAGTTTCGGAGATTACGTTGTCTTGCAAGTCTTTCCAGCTTCTGTGAAATTCTCACTCTAATACGAGGTCAGCGTGGCATTCATGCCGCTTCTGCTGTCTGAATCAGCATCAGCTCAAAAAGCCCATAATTGTCACAGATCTTCAAGCTGCTGCAGGCTCCGTTCACAGACAGCGGCGACGGGCCCATGCTGCGACTGGAGGAGCTGGCCGACCAGCGTCACGCCCCCTTCAGACACATCTGCCGCCTCTGTTACAGGGTTTTACGTCATTCTCAGCAGGATTACCGTAAGAACCAGGTAGGGTTTGTCAGGCCCGAATATGCTTGTGCATCACCAAGAGACATAGTTTGTGCAGTCATGAGGGAAATAAAAATAAAGCTCAGTCTGTCATTTTTAGGCTTTTATGCAAGGACTCCTAATAACAATAATCTTGTTTTCACCAGGTTTTAAAATTAACCAAATACTTCTGCAAGGTCACTTAAATGAGAAAACGGTACATAACCTTAATTTATAAAGTGATTGAGTGCCGACCTGCTGAGTCCTTTTATCTATTTTGATCTTCATACTGTAAAATCATGATAGTACATACAGTCAGTGTATCAAAAATGAATCATCCTCTTCTAAGGCCCACTAATTTCTCTTCAGGAGATTAGAGTCTAAGAAAATGACTGCATGTAATTGATGCACTTTGTATTAAGAAGATGAATCCATGTAGAGATAAAATTCAGACTTGGATTCCTCAAGAGGTTTCTGACATTGTTCTCTGTGTTTATGCCATTCGTGTTTGCTCAGAATGTCTGTCTTTCTTGCAGGAGTATATCGCCAAGCAGTTTCGTTTCATGCAGAAACAGATTGGCTATGATGTCCTGGCAGAAGACACAATCACAGCTCTGCTCCATAACAACCGCAAGCTGCTGGAGAAACATATTACTGCTGCAGAAATCGACACGTTTGTCAGCCTGGTCCGTAAGAACCGTGAGCCAAGGTTTGTGTTTCTTCCATTTTTCTTTTTTATTTTTGTTGACACTGCATTTTATTGCAGTGTATGATATAAGGGCCATCTGGTGATGACATGACTGTCTGCTGCAATGGTTTATCGTCACGTTTGGCTATTTTGAAGGATTTTTTTTTCCATTTCTAGACTGATGAGCTTCAGTTGATCTTCTCGTCATAGGGTCACGGCTGATTTTTAATTCTGCATTTCCGTGTTAATATCCAGGTTTCTGGACTACCTGTCAGACTTGTGTGTGTCCATGAATAAATCCATCCCTGTGACCCAAGAGCTCATCTGTAACGCCGTGCTGGATCCTGCAAATTCAGACATTCTGAAAGAAACTAAGTGAGTTATCGCTCATCTGCTCCTCTCCACTATGTCATTAAGTGCTGCGTAAAATATTAATTAAACTTCATTCTTTAATGTGACCCTACTTGTCAGGTGAAGTACTCACTATTAAGTAGTAGTATGTTGTTTAACAGAAAAAGAGAGAGAAAGAGAGAAAAAGCTCCTTATTTTAATGATGAAAGAAAATGCTTGTCTTACGTAGGTGTAAAAGTGTTGCCCTGGTGACTGGATTGTTGAGTATTAATTGCCATAAAATGTATCAACAGTTCTGTTCTGTGTTGAGGTCTCTAAATATTAGAGATTGATTAGCTGAGAGTTGTTTTGTCATTTCTTTTCCATTGTTTTTGCAGACTGGTGCTCTCCAGGTTTGAGATCGAGGGAGCAGCGCTCGGGGAGAACTCCGTGGAGTCGGAGGAGGATGAGGAGGAGGTGTGGCTCTTCTGGAAGGACAGCAATAAAGAGATTCGTAGTAAAAGCATCAGGGAGCTGGCCCAGGATGCCAAGGAGGGCCAGAAGGAGGACAAGGAAGTGTTGAATTACTACAGGTAACTACTACGCTGTGCCTTTTTGCTCATGTGGGAGGCTTTTGCATATTGCCATTTTTAGTTTGTCTGCTGTGAAACTGTTTTAGGGGAATTCTGTAGATTTAGCTTTTGACTTGACTTGACTTGACTTCTGTGTTAACATTACAGGTACCAGCTAAACCTGTTCGCCAGGATGTGTTTGGACCGACAATATCTAGCAATCAACAAGATCTCTGGCCAGCTGGATGTGGATCTGATCTTGCGGTGTATGTCCGACGAAGACTTGCCCTACGACCTGCGAGCCTCTTTCTGTCGCATGATGCTGCATATGCACGTTGATCGTGATCCTCAGGAGCAGGTGACGCCCGTTAAATACGCGCGGCTGTGGTCCGAAATCCCATCAGAGATCGCCATCGATGAGTGAGCAAATGGACTGATTCAAATATATTATCATGAAGTTTTCTTCTGGTGTGAATGGAAGTACGTTTATTGTTTATTCGAATTTCTTTTCATCGTGCTCGTCTGTTTGTCATCGACTCTGTAGCTATGACAATGATGGGACGTCCAAAGATGAAATTAAGGAACGATTCTCACAGACTATGGAGTTTGTTGAAAACTACCTCAGAGATGTGGTTTGCCAGAGCTTCCCTTTTGCAGACAAAGAGAAGAACAAGCTCACCTTCGAGGTCAGTCTGATACTGAAGTTTGATCCAAAATAAACCCCCCTTAAAGTTTTGAGACTTGCTGAAACCTTCTATTTTCATTGCTCAGGTGGTGAATCTGGCCAGGAACCTGATTTATTTTGGTTTCTACAACTTCAGTGACTTGCTGAGATTAACCAAGATCCTGCTGGCTATTCTAGATTGTGTTCATGTGAGCACCATTTTTCCTTTCAACAAGATGGACAAAGGAGAGGAAAGCAAAGGTAAGAGTCACTGCCCTAGATGGCTGGTGGAGGACGTAGACCTTGCTTGATATTCTTATTTGTGCATCTGTGTGTGTGTGTGTATCTGCTTCAGGCAGTAACGTGATGAGGTCCATTCACGGTGTTGGAGAGCTGATGTCCCAAGTGGTCCTGAGAGGAGGCGGTTTCCTTCCTGCAACTTCAAGCAACACCTCAGCTGGAAGTGCAGTGAAGGCTCAAATTGAACCAGAGAAACAGGACATTCTTGTCATGGACACCAAGCTCAAGATCATCGAGATCCTACAGGTGAAGGACATTCGACTTTACACCTTTAATTCATACACATGTAGAATAAATGAAGCATGAATGTGTCTGTTTATTGTATTCTGTCCTGCAGTTCATCCTGAATGTCCGTCTGGACTACAGGATCTCCTGTCTGCTGTCTATCTTTAAGAGGGAGTTTGATGAGAGTAATTCTCAGACTGAATTATCTATAACTGGAGCAGTGGAAGGACCCAACAATATGCCAGGTCAGATTAACAAACAGACCCATTAAATAGCATGGTGAGGTCAGTGAAGACGGCTGTGGCAGATACTTTACTGATATCCTTTCACAAATGCAGGCGCTCTGGATTTTGAGCAGATAGAGGAGCAAGCAGAGGGAATCTTTGGTGGAAGGTAATCTCAGTTTTGATACAGAAAGAAATCCCAATCTGTGAGTCAAACTGGGCTTTTTTAAATTTTTTCATTTGACTGTGTGTGTTTGTGTTTGTCAAGTGAAGAGAACACCCCACTGGACCTGGATGATCACGGTGGTCGAACCTTCCTGAGGGTCCTGCTGCACTTAACTATGCACGATTATCCTCCTCTGGTGTCCAGAGCTCTGCATCTGCTCTTCAGGCACTTCAGCCAGAGGCAGGAGGTTCTGCAGGCGTTCAAGCAGGTATCACAGCTGCAGACATCAAAACCAAAACAAGCTGCGATCATCTGTGTGCTTCTCCTATTTTCAGCTTTTCCAAGACAATAGATGATGATAGTTAAAAAAAAAAAAAGGAAAAGTTGTACTGTTGCACTATAAATTATATTAAACTGAACTAGGAGATACCTAATGAATGCATTAACATACATAAATGTTAATGAAGTTCGTTGTGCACTAACAGGTGCAGTTACTGGTCACCAGCCAAGATGTGGAAAATTACAAACAAATAAAGTCAGACCTGGACCAGCTGCGTTCTATTGTTGAGAAGTCTGAGCTCTGGGTGTACAAGAGGCTAGGCCCCGATGAGGGCATGGACGCAGGAGAGGTGCTGTCTACCGAGCCAGACCATAAGAAGGTGCAGGATGTTGCGTTATACCTCATAAGAAATTTCCTGTAGAGCAGCCAAGGTCATGTTCTGACACTAGCTGTTGTCTTTTGCAGGGAGACCCCGGGGCTTCGGACAAACCAAAGAAAGCAGAGAGCACTAGCAGTTACAACTACAGGGTTGTAAAGGAGGTAATTGTGACTACTAAAGGATGGTTATTACCTTTTATCGTATTTTGTTTTTTGCATATGTGGTTTCACAGTCCTCGGATTTTCCCCACATATCTGATCTTATTTTGTTTTGTATTTTCCTGGTCTCATGGTTCCCTCAGATCCTGCTGCGCCTCAGCAGGTTGTGTGTCCAAGAAGGTCTATCAGGTAGGAAGAGCAGGAAGCAGCAGCAGAGGTTGCTCAGGAACATGGGAGCTCACGCTGTGGTTCTTGAGCTGTTACAGATCCCCTATGAAAAGGTATCAGTGATTTTCAATGAGACATTTTCTTTTTTCTTTTTTTTTTTTTTTAATTTATAAGTGAGCAAACATTCACCTCAAACAATTTGATCTCCAGGGAGAAGATATACGCATGCAGGACATCATGAAGCTTGCCCATCAGTTTCTGCAGAACTTCTGTGCGGGAAACCAGCAGAACCAAGCCCTGCTCCACAAGCACATCAATCTTTTTCTCAATCCAGGGGTGATCTGATCGTGCTCCATCTCCAGACCACAGTATTATTACAGAAAATGATTCTCACTGCCAACAACAACTTAATGTTCTGGCTCTCCTTCCTTTTTTTCCCCTTCTTTTCTTTTGTTTAGATCTTAGAAGCCATCACCATGCAGCATATCTTTATGAACAACTTCCAGCTGTGCAGTGAGATCAATGAGCGTGTGGTTCAGCATTTTGTCCACTGCATTGAAACACATGGACGCAATGTGCAGTACCTCAAGTTCTTACAGACTATTGTCAAAGCAGAAAACAAATTCATCAAAAAGTGTCAAGACATTGTCATGGCAGAGGTTGGGCCTCATTTCTGCACCGTTCCTTTCCACACATCTTATCAGTTAGACATGGTTTCCTTTTGTCCTAACGGGATTTTTTAAAACTTTTTAAAAATTTTCCCTGCAGCTGGTGAATGCTGGAGAAGATGTTCTGATCTTCTACAACGATCGGGCATCCTTCCAGACTCTGGTGCAGATGATGCGGTCGGAGCGGGATCGCATGGATGAGAACAGTCCACTGATGTACCACATACACCTGGTGGAGCTTTTGGCCGTCTGCACCGAGGGCAAGAACGTCTACACGGAGATAAAGTGTAATTCTCTGTTACCACTGGATGACATAGTGCGAGTTGTGACACACGAAGACTGCATCCCTGAGGTGAGATGAGCTGTCAACAAATATGTTCTGGCATCTACGAGAGACAACTCATGAAGCACAATTAGTAATGTATTTGAACACAAGCTGTAATTTAATGTTTGTAAGTTGATTCAAGGTCTTAAACTCGTTAGTAAATCCTATTTTTGTTCAAATCAGTCCAAGTCAGCGCTCTGTAGCATGGATAATTCTGAATTATTTATTTATTTATGATAGAAATAGAAATCATTTAAGATTAGGCTTTCCTCCTAGCATCAAAATCCATTACTTTACGAACTTTCTTTTTTAATTCTTTGTTTAAATGTGTCAGTGGTTTCAGTCCAGGAAACTGCCAAAAATCAACACTTTTTTTGTTAGTCTTCACAATATTCTTTCGTACTGTGTACAGGTGCAATGAAAGTTTGAGTATGTGCTCTAAATGCCTATGAAGTGAAATTTCTGATGTTAGGGGGCGGGGTTACCATGAATTAAATTTAAACTGTATCAGGCCATTGTGTTTCCATTATTTCCATTAATCGTAACTGTAAATTTCCAGGTGAAGATTGCTTACATCAACTTTCTTAATCACTGCTATGTGGACACTGAAGTTGAGATGAAGGAGATCTACACCTCCAACCACATGTGGAAGCTCTTTGATAACCTCCTGGTTGACATTTGCAGAGTAAGGAAGCCTATACTTGCTTTTTCTAGGATATGACTATGACCAAATGCTGAGTATATAATATATAATTTTACTGTATATATACAATGTCGTTCCTTTTTTCATCTTAGGTTTGCAATAACACCAGTGACCGTAAGCATGCTGACACCATTCTGGAGCGCTACGTGACTGAAACCGTAATGAGTATCGTCACCACCTTCTTCAGCTCACCTTTCTCTGACCAGAGTACAAGTCTGCAGGTGATCATGTGCAACAATGCAACTGTGTAGAAACCTGAGCAATGCTTTTAAACGCGCTGCCCTCTCCACCCTCATGCTGTTATCTGAAAGTGAGCGGAGGCATGGCAGAGAGGGTGCTGGCGCTTGTCTTTAAGAGAGCGATGGTATGATACAGATAGGACAGTTAAGCTGAAAGGGGTGAAATATGTCATTTAAGAAGTTGCTAATCACTTTTTTTTATGAAAATGCCACCCTTTTTTATTTTAAGTGTTAAGATTTATGGGTCTCTGCAGTCTTTTTATTTTATTGTCTTTTTTTGTGGCGAGGAGAAATCTAGTCAGAAAGGGTGGAATATAATGTGTAGAAGCTACTCGTGACTCCACAAAAAAGCCTTCAATGCAAAAGCATGACCATTAAATTATAGATGTAATCTGGTTACTGTCGGATACAACCGTTAAGTTTAGATTGTGACAGTTGGCATCCTGTTTTCCTGATGAAATAATTTCCTTTGTAGATATTTAGAAGTCCTCTTTTTTAATTAGAAAAGCAAACTTTAATAATGTCATAGAAGATGAAATGTACTGATCTGAAAGTCTTGTTTTTCCTGCAGTGGTATAAGTTAGTCTTTATTTTTTTCACACCCTAAAAATCCTGCAAATCATCTTTATAAACCATTTGAACTGTAGTGCTTCTTAAAAGTAAAAGAGCTCATTTATTTGTGATAGTGTCGTGCAGCTGACACACATCGCCAGGATTGTATTTGAATGTTGGTTTATTATTCTCCTTGATTATTTTCTATGCATGTTTTGTTTCTTCATTGCTTATCTCACCTGCAGGCTCCTCTCCTGAGAAAAATATTTCAGGTATTTGTTGCACTTTTCTCCAGCAGCAAAGTTTGGTGCTGTCCAATTTCTGTGGGATGTAAAATGAAATTCTTTACCTTGTTAACTACATCTATGGGGTGTGTGTGTGTGTGTGTGTTCTATCATTAAAGTGGAACATAACAGACTTTCAGAGGTTGACATCTGGGTAAATATCTGCTCTGCATCTGATGGGTCTCCAACAAAAATAACAAACCACTTATGTGTCAACGTCCTGGTTTCGCTGCACTTTCTGTCCCTCCTGCTCAGCGTTTGCACCGTTTGCAGGGCTGCGTCTCTTTAAAGCACTCTGGTCCAGATTGTTGGAGCTATGCAAGACGGATGGGTATTTTTCAAGTTGTTGGGGATGTTTTGTCTTTCTCTGAAGACATGAAGGCTTACTTCTAACTCTTAGGGAAAAAAATAAAAAGTCTGCATTTAATTTTCTGTTTTGTCTTCCTCACAGACCAGGCAGCCAGTCTTTGTGCAGCTGTTGCAGGGCGTGTTCCGGGTCTATCATTGCCACTGGTTGGTCCCTGTCCAGAAGGGCTCTGTTGAGAATTGCATCAAAGTACTCTCTGATGTCGGTAAGATGAACACCCTTCTTAAACCTTGCATCAGCATGTTGTGATCCCTAGTTTTGAGGTCCAAATCCTTAGATAATATGCATGTGCTTGTGTGTCCCCCAGCCAAAAGCAGAGCAATAGCCATCCCCGTGGACTTGGACAACCAGGTTAACAACCTGTTTGTGAAATCCAACAACATTGTGCAGAAGACGGCCATGAGCTGGAGACTGTCAGTTCGCAATGCTTCCCGCAGAGACTCTGTGGTGACCGCTTCACGGGACTACAGGAACATCATTGAGAGGCTGCAGGTATTGTCCGTGCGCGTGCTTGCACTTACACACGTCGGTTCATTTCTACAAGCGTTAAGGATGCTTCTGTGTCTGCCATGAAGGACATTGTGTCAGCTCTCGAGGACCGCTTGCGTCCACTGGTCCAGGCTGAGCTGTCAGTTCTGGTGGATGTGCTGCATCGGCCTGAGTTGCTGTTCCCTGAAAACACTGACTCACGCAAGAAGTGTGAGAGCGGAGGTTTTATATGCAAGTAAGAAATGCACGCATTTGTGGAATGAATTATTGGATGTTTAAATTGGAAATGAGGCTGAATGAATAACTAATCTGTACGCACAGACTGATCAAACATACCAAGCAGTTGTTGGAGGAAAATGAGGAGAGGCTGTGCATCAAAGTTCTGCAAACGCTTCGGGAGATGATGACTAAAGACAGAGGTTATGGAGAGAAGGTAGGACACGCTCGCCAAGAAATTATGCATCTCCACCGTGAAATGATTTACAACCCTGTCACGTCACCTTTTCAGGAGGTTTATGTAAAATATTCACATGCAATTTAATGCAATAGTATAATATATTTTGAATTGTTTCTTATGCTCAAGGTTTCTTCAATACTTAACTGAAATAAATGTGTCATGGAAGTCATGACGGATTACTTTGCAATTAAAGCAACAGTGTAAAACAACATGATTTCAACGCAACACATTCATCAATGTCAACAGAGAATGTCTTTATAATCCTATGTAGGTCATTGCACATGCTTTTACATAATCAGACACACACGTACTGCATCACATACACAAACTGCTATCATTTTGAAGGGCCTGTCCCAAATGTCACTTTTGCAACTGCACTTATTAAAATGGCGCTCATCACTTTTCACTTTCATCTCGCTGCAGTGGTGCAGTAATTCTGCTCACTTTGCAAACACAATGGTACGTTGAGTTACGAGTGTCCCGACAGGAGTTTTTGGAGTTACGAGCCGTCATTCTGTCAGTTGTTAGAATCATCCCTTGTGTTTTCTGCTGGCATCTGTGCAGTTGTTTAGCCAGACTTTCAGAGTTATTTGAAAAGAAACACCCAAAAAACTGGTTGTGCGACTACGCAATGTAAGAACGAAGGATTAAACAAACCTCACTGGAACAGTTTTTAATCTCTTAGCTCAAGGTACCACTGTTCCCATTAACTAATACGATTCTTCTGTTCTGCTGAAGTATGTTAATGATCCTTACGCACTTAACTAACGTGTCATGCTGTATCATTGACCTCAGCTTTACCTTCCTCCTTTCTTCATCGTTATCTAATCCCTTAAACCTTCTGTTCTTTTTCAGCTGAGGGCCTTTGATGATGAGATGGATATGCCTAAGGTTGTCTCTCTTTTCTTTTATCCATGCCTTTGTTTCCCTCTGCTGCTGTCTGTCATGCCTGTGTTCCAACTTGAGTTCTGTGACTGTATTACAGCAGCTGCTGTTGCTGAGTTGTCGTTAGTGGGGGCACAGCTGCAAGCGAACAATGCAGACTAATTCTGTTTGAAACACCTGCAACATTGACTGTAGATCAGCTGACAGCAGTGGGGAAGGAGGGCTGGGAGATGTGTGCTATGGCTAACTGCATGCATGCTGATCGACAGCGCTGGGTTATTTTATGCTCCAATGTGAGTCAGTCAGCAAGTGTCTGAGTTGGATTTGTGTCTGCTCAGTGTCCTCACGGCGGATGTTTGCATGCATGAATCTCTGCCAAGGTGATTACTGGTATCAGGAAAAAAGATTTACTCGTCTACTATATTTTAAACAAGTCTGACTTGAAACTGGTGACAGGCCATTTCTTCTGTCTCATCATGTCAAATCTTAACCAAAGAGGCATGTTTTTCTGCCATCAGTTTTGTTGTTGATTTATCCTTTTTCTATGTGCATCTTGACCTTATTTATTTAAATTTTGCTTTTGTGTATGCACTGAAATTCACATATTTACTCTCCTTTTTCAAGAAAATTGTGTTTGTGTTATCCTATCTATGTTTTTAAACTTAATTAACTGATAGACATAATCATGAAATTAAAAAAATAATAATTATATATGGATATGTAGAGTTGACAAAACTTTTATAAAAGTTTTCCAAGCCCAGTTCCAAGAAAGTCAAAATGAGCTAATATTTTCCATGAAATGACAAAATGTCTCAGTTTCAACATCTGATACGTTTCTTATGATATGATATGTTCTCATGTATTCTGTTTTTAATATACATTTTATCCAGCATCACAGCTTTTTTGGAATTGTGGTTGTATTCAAGAAGATGTTTTCAAAACATTTTGTCATGGACAATCTTAAAACAATTTGACTTTGACAATTTATTTTTCTTAGGATTTGTTTTCTCATATACTGGGTGCATTGTTGTCATTAGTGAAGATTATATAATTTCCTGTTGAGAGTTGGTGTCCTCATTTATAAGCTCAGATATAGGATACGTCTGCTCTTACACTTTAAAAAAAAGTGTGAAAGGATGGTGGACGGTAACATGTCCTTCTGTCCAGTTTGAGCAGTTTCCCTTGCACTCGTTTCCTTTGTGCACCAAGTAATTTTTTTTCCTTAAATTTTATCTTTCTGCTGTCTGTTTGCTATAAAACATTTTTTTTAAAATCTCACCTAGTAGAGTACCAGGTATGACGCAGACATTGCCACTTTTTTCAAGTTTCCTTGTTTACTTAACCGTATCTCTACCAGACTGTTGCTGGTTACCTTGGTTAAATAGTTCTCATTACATCATCCAAACCACTCAACTGATTTCAGATGTCATAAAGTTGCTGTTTGGGTATCTTCATAAGTATGTTGCTCATATTAGAAACTTTTTACCTCCTATGAGAGTAATCTTCTCAACATTGTCAGAATTTGACAAACTCTCTAGCTCCAAAGCTGCTCATAGTCGAACAGTAAGCACTTTCCCGCGTCTCATTGCTGTGGTCGTCCTACTTGTCATTCTACATTCCTTCAGCACACAGAAACACAAATGTGGGCCTCACTTATAAAACTTTGCATAAGATCATTACTAAAAGTCTATGTATGCCCAAAAGCACGTTTTGGCATGCGCCAAAACAAATTCTGATTTATAAAACTGTGCATATGCACACTTGCAAGCTGTTTCCCTTTTTGTAAATCACAGTCATCACACACATACGCCTGCGAGTCCGTTCACCGTGGCCACTGTACCAATCGTAATCATGCCAAACACACATCAGTTGGTTAATTCCCGATGGAAGGAGCTGGTTGCTAGAAACCTGAGAGCGGTCCACGTGCTCTGGGATGGCGTGGTTCCAGAGGGGTCGGTCTGTTCAACACCAGGTCCAGTTCAGCACATAGATCCAAGAGCACTGATCTATTAACCAGTCATTGTCAGGGGCCAGGAAATCTTGGTGGTCCCTAAAAATTCTCTCCATCTACATCAATCTGTGTAATTCTCCAGCGCATCCATTATCCATCCATTATGCAGCATTATTCTCGAGCACCTCCCAACTGTTAATTTACTCAGCGATTAGACTGATTGCTACACACGTTTTCACATCACTGAGTGTTTTGTTTGACAGTCAAAGCTTGGCTAATATTGGGTGATAGAAATAAAAATTAAAAAAAAAAACAACAGAATGGCTGAAAAAGATGTTGCAAAGACCCAGTCAAAGTCCAGACTTATTGAACTGCTGGAGCCTTAAAATAATATGTATAAACCAATGTCTGAAGACCTCAATGAATTAAGGTGAAGCTTTAAAGAAGAGGGTGCAAAAAGTCCCCCACAATAATCTGAGACGCCAGTGACGCATACACAAACTTATTCTTTCAAATTAACCCTGCAAAATGTGGTACTTCCACACATGGCCTCTGCACTGAGGTTAACTTTTATTGAATAGATAATGGCAAAGTGATACAAGTCTGTCATTGTTAATGTGAGGGTACGTTCTTAATTTAAATACTTATTAAATTCATATGTTATTAATGAAGGCCCAGATACACAAAACCTCAGACATATGAGGATTTACATTTGCCACACATGACTGTAATTAAACTCTCTCAGTGTTGTTTAATGAATACTGTAACCTACGTAATCTCTTTCCCTTTATGTTCAAACAGGTGTGTGTGTGTGTGTGTGTTCAGCCTTCGTAGGGAGTTTCCCCTGCGTCCCCTTCATTTACCAACAGGGGGCACTGTGACTGTATGTGCTGTGCCTATGTGTCTAGGAGTATTAATGAACGTGAGAGGCTGTGGCAGTCATTGAGGCTGTGTCCTAGTTTTCCTCGTCTGCTAGCTGCACGATTCCTGGGTCCCTGCCAACTCTGCACTGGCGTTACATAAGAACCAGCCTTTTTTTTTTTCCTGGAACTCAGCCCTGCTGCTGATGTGACCTTCAACAGTAATTTCCAATAAAAGTGTAGAGGAGCTGTTTACCCCTTCTTGCATGTGTGCGTGCACACCTGTGTGTCAGTGCAGCTTTTGAACGAGGGAGTGGTGGCTTGTTGCATGTTAGCATGCGTCTGGCACATCAAGTGTTATATTTGTTTATCTACACATGAAAGCAGTTGTGATGTAAGAGTGACAGTAGGCAAATATCCAGGTTTCTTCTACCGCTTTTTCTTAGCATGCCCCTATTTGACCACCGACACAATTCATAAAATACTTGAAATGTAGTACTCCCCATGTGCACTCACATGCTGATAAAAAAATAAAAACACACTCAACTCTGTTTAAGCTTAATGAAGTCGGTTGGGACTATTTCCCCAGGTGTGATATGAAAATGCTTGGTTACTTGTTATTACTATGCGTTGTCCCTTAAAGGAATACATGACTGGTTTTATTACGAATGAATGAGCTTTATAGCAACACCTGTTAAAACAAATGGCTAATCAGCTGATCGCATGGCAGCAGCTTGGTGCATTGCAATTTAAGCTTGTAGACATGGTCAGGAGGAATTGTTGCAAGCATTAAGATGGAGAGGAAAGGGAATCTAAGTGACTTTGAACATGGCATGGTTGTTGGTGCAAGATGGGAAGTATTTCAGAAACTGCTGACCCACTGCAATGTTCTCTACGGTTCAGAGAGTGGTCCAAAAAATAGAAAATGTCCAGTGAGTGGCATTTGCGTGGATTTAGAGGCCTTGTGTTCGTCAGAGGTCAGAGGAAAATGGGAAGACAGGTTGGAGATGATGAAAAGGCAACAGTAGCTCAAATAAGCACTTGTGACAACCAAGGTATGCGGCATACCAACTCTGAAACTCTGAAGCCGTAGGCTATAGCATTCTTTTTCTCTCTCTACCTCACTGTTTTGTGCATGCATATCACCCCATTTGACTGAAGTCAAAGCCAGATTAAGAAATCCATCCCTGTACATCCTGAATGTCTGACTCGCAGGCCCCCCTTTTCACCTGTGCGTCATGGCTGGCCTGTCCTGCAGTTATGTAAGCCCTCTCTGTTGGGAATATAACCTGACTCTTTTCACCACCGCACACAGAAGAAAGTGAAATGACTTGAAAGGAAAAATCTTCCTTCTGACTCGTACATTCATCAGATCTGGTTTCCCTTTCTTTTCTTTTTTTGTTTTTGGTCCTTTTCTTGCTAATTTACTTAACATTTTCTCTGCCCATCTCGTCAGGGCAGCACCCTCTGTGGTCAAGACGAAAACAAAAACAGCAAAAAAAGAAGCTAATTTCAGAGATTTAATTTAGAAGTAGGTCAGCTGCTATGAAAATGAGAGCGCTTAGACTTCAAATTTAGTCTACTCTTCTGTGTGCACATAACAAGCACTCAAGTGGTAAACCCCAGTTTTCATGTCAACCATTACGGGTTTAAACATGACTCAGTCCCCGGCTGCAGAGACATGTTTATTTATGCACTTTCAAAAGAAACAAGGTAAAATGAAGTGTGTGTGTGCGCATGTGTACATATGTGCATATATTCCTCCAGTTTTGAGCTGAGAGGTGTGAGACTGATCAGGGGTTTGCCCCGGGGAGATTCCACTTTGGTGAAGTACACTTGGGCGGATGTGGCGGCTGAGGGGTTGCTCTGTGGTGTCTGTGGTCAGGCTGGGGACGATTAGCTGCGCATATATATCTACTCTGATCAGCATATTGCTCTATGCTTTTATTTGGTTATTATAAAGCAGTAGTCACAGTCTTGCAAAACATTTCCTGACTCTCCAGGGTGTCGATGCTGAGCTAAATTCTTGCTGAACATGGCCTCTGCGCCTCTGGATCAAACTGTTTTATTTTATTCTTCTTTTTAATTGACAGAAATCGGTTTCTAAAGTCTTGATAAAAAATTTTCTGTCACAGCTCAAGTGAAGACTGACGAGCATTTAACCTGAAACAAAAGGTTTTCTTACATGCCTTAAGGCCTAATCCGAGATTGATTGAAAATGAAGTGACAATTTCTATTGGGGGAAAAAAAAAGCTTTTTATCACCCCCCCACACAGACTAATAGATATTATCGTGTCTCTGCCTTTTTAATAGACTGTTACTGGTCAGAAATTTCACATTTAAAGTTGATAAATGATACTCCCAAAGCTGGAAAAAAAACTGGTTTGACTTTAACTATATAGACTTAAGAGCACTTGTTTTGGAGATATAAAATTATTTTAAGATTGCAATGTATTTATATACAGGACAGTCTCAGAAAATTAGTCTCAGAAAATTAATGCACTCAGTACTTGGTTGGGAATCCTTTTGCATGGATTACTGCATCAATGCGGCGTGGCATGGAGGCAATCAGCCTGTGGCATTGCTGAGGTGTTATGGAT
>JBAMYA010000020.1:13255424-13301454 GCA_037176975.1 Arrhamphus sclerolepis | reverse complement strand
ATTTCATGTTTTTTAATTGCATTACAGGAAATAAAGAACTTTATCACAATATTCTAATTTTCTGAGACAGTCCTGTATACTGGGGTAAAGTTTACTCTGGCTGTGTGGACTAAATTTTTTTTGTCAAAGAAAGGATATTTTATCCAATATTAAGTTTGTTACTTTCTAAAAGGAACATCCAGGGCATTAGGTGGTATTGGAGTTTAAAGCATTAAAAAGAAAATGTAGCTGTTTTTGGTAGTTTTTCCTAATCCACCTGCTGGCTGACAGGAAACTTGACATGATTCGCTTGAAGTCTTTAATGATCCGTGCCATATCGATTTTAAAAGCTAATTAATTGAGTGCAAAAAAAAAGTGTCATTATTATAGACATATTAATGGCTTAAAGGTCTGGGTTTATGTCCAGGTAGGCGAGGTAGATTGCGCCCATATTGGCCCAATTGTAGGTCGTCAAAAGATGCAACTCAGCCCAGATACTGGATATCCAAGATAAACACATCACCCTGATTCTGGGTGCTGAAACTGAACTCTTTCCCAAAATCAGGTCACAACACATGGTTCATTGACGATCCAAATGAGGCCACCCTCAAATGCCACCCCCCCCCCGAGGAAGAAAAGGTTATGTTGATGATTAGTGTGCTGATTCTGAGTCCAAACTGGACAAAATCCACCATGAAATCTAGTCAGATCTGACAACCATGCTCGACTAGAGTTACCTCACTAAAACTGAGCAGATGCTGCAACACAACCAAGTGTGTAGACACAAATACGTTGGGAGATTTTAACGACTTGTTAAATAGTTCTGTTCAAGTGGCATAAAAAAAAAAATTAGAATATCCTCTGGAAGAATAACATTAAACACTGAAGTAAAGCTGTGTCCAGGTTTTTCTGCATTGTTAACTTACTAGCATGGCCTTTGCCTGTCTTTACCCAGTTAAATATTGAAATCTGGTCTTTTTTGTTGAAGCACATTTGTAACAATAGTCATGTTTTAGCTGAGACTGAGCTTCAGTGCTGTGACTCTGTCTTATATCAAATCCACCTCAACTGTAAGAGGAGGTAAATCTGTTTATATTGTCATTCTCTCTTGCTTCCTTTCTGTCTTTCGCTAATTCTCAGTTTGTGCGCTTTTGGTGACAGATGGCCACTGTAAACAGTTCTGTCACTGGTTTAGTGGCCTACTTTCAGTTGAATTGATTATGTAACTCAAACTCCATCACCCCTGCCGCTCCCCTCCCCTCTCCTGCCCTTCCTAATAAGTCACTTTACATAACAATATATGTGGAGCACCCTTTGCTAGTTTCATTTTTTTTTACAAGTGAACACAAACTGTACATAGATTAGATGCTTTTCCGGCACTGTAAGCTAAGTTAATGAATTTCTGGAGAAGTAAAGTAGAAAATGGAAACGGGAAAATGAAAGAAAAAACACTGCTGCATTTGACACTTACTTATTGTTAACTTTAACTGAAAATTGAAAAAGGATTTCAGTTTCAGTTAGCTAATGTTCTTTTCATAAATGGTAAAAGAATTAGGCATTTTAGTAAAGTGGCCATTTCTTTTGTTTTTCTGCCTTTCCCAGAGTGGGTGGCAGACCAGTGAAAACTGCATCATATTTCCAACTTTCCCCTTCCCAGCACAATAAATCAGTCTTCAAAGTCACTCCAGCTATCCATCTTTCATTACTGCTTTTAGAAGCTAATGTTGGGAAGTGTTCATTTATATTTCCAGTTTCAGGCAAATGTTGACAAGTTGCAGTTGCAGTTAGGTCACTTTCCAAGATGTATTGAAAAAATGAGACATTATAGAAGGACAAACAAAAATCTGCAAATCTGCAATCTAAGTTATTCAAATCAGACTTATGTCTTAAAATCCTTCTTTGTGATATAATATATAGCTCAAAAGGGCTGTAAATTTGTCTTTAGAACCATGGTGGAAATTTCAGTAAAGGAAAGTAACTATCTCGTGATGAAGTGAGCTGGGATAGGCTCCAGCAGACCCCCGTGACCCTGCACAGGAAGTAGCGGGTAAAGATAATGGATGGACGGATGGATGGATGGATGGAAGTGTAACATTTTTAGGAGGATCTTAACCATGAACGTTTACAAAAGCCAAAACATGTTGTAATGTTCAGTATTTGACTACTCTTTAATATGGACTTAGCTCATTAAAAAAAAGAAACCTTATTGAGTTTACTAAGAGCTGAGTCAAATAAATGCATTTATGCTAGGCATATCCTTTATGCTAAGATGCTAAGCTAACCATCTTACCTCCTTTTGGTTTTAAACATACAACTGGTGGTGTCAGGATGCTGTCAGGGAATATTGTCTGCAGTTTTCCAGGCAAATCACTGAGCTTCCATCCCAAAGGTGTAACTCAAGGATGAAATAAAATACTACCACATGTTTGTTCTTCGGAGCTGCTACACTGAATTCTCTGTACTTCAGGTTTATTTTGCTTGATTCTTGTCAAAAACATGATGTCTTTTTTTTTTTTTCTTCTTTTTTGAGCTACACCTTGTTTCTGATTGACGGCTGGCCTTCAGACTGCAAATGTTTGCAGAGAGGAAGCTGATCAAATCTATAGAAGAAGAAGAATTAACAAAAGGAAAAAATAGTCTATAAGAGTATCAAAGATAGTCGTCAGCATTAAGAGATGGTTAATTCCTAAAGAAGGAAAGTTAAAAAGAAAAAAAAAGAACACGTACGTCTGGACAGTGAAACTTGTTCTGCACGTAGTACACGTTTTGTAGATAATTAGCAATGTTGCATGAGAAAGAAAAAACCTCTTGTGACAGAGCTTTGATCCTTGAATGCTTTTAAGGATGTGTAGGTACTTGTGTTTCCTGGTGAGCAATGAAGAGCCATAAAAATCCTCTGAAGATCAGCAACTAATGCTGGTGGTATGCCCAAAACAGCCAGCCCTCTGACGCGAGCATGTGTGGTTTAAATGGAATTGTAAAGTGAACATTTACTGTAACAATGATATCAGCAACAACAATGCGCTTCGGTTTTACAGAATCGCTCTGAAGAGTCTGATTCAGGTACTGAAACCGACAAAGTTTAAATCCGGCGGGGCAACAATCTTGACGTACAACCACTTCGAAGACCTGTCATTTCCTCCACAGGCCAAGACAGTCGCACAAACTCAGTTCCAATGAATGTTTTTCACTTCATGAAGGCCAAACTAAAAACAGACCCCTCAACAATGGAGAACTCCTGGAGTGAACTTCACGCTGAAGATTTGAAAAGAAGAAAAAAAAAAAATACTGCTGTTGATGTATCTGATGAGGGTTTCTGGTGATAAGCCTAAATAGCTTTTAAACAAATCGTTGTGTCCGTTTGTCCAATTACATTTGGACACTTGTGCCCTGTATGCACAATATGTACTCGTGTTGAGATCAAAGAACCAAAAGATGCAATTATCAACATGTGGTCTTAATAGAATTCAGATTAAATAAATTCAAGATCCTAATCACTGTACATGTATTATTTTGTTTTGGTTTTTTTTAATATACAAAACTCTACACATTATTTGTCATGTCTCTAAATCCTCCACAGCTAAAATGTTTTCCAAGTTTCTGACCCGCAGTAAAAGCACGGCAACTCGACCTGAAAAGACCTTTTGCATGGCAACTTGAAAGAGCTATACATGATGTAGTAATTAACCTGACCATTGCTCTCCCTGTGCTGCATGAATACTAACTCTGTGTCTGTGTTAATGCGCCTGCACTGCTCACTGAAACCAGCAGCTGGATCAGAATCAACCTGTCAAACTGCTGGCGGACCAGAAGAGGGTATGTACTTAAAACAGCATGGCAGCTTAACTGAAAACTCCAACTTTCTTTTTTTTTTTTTGTTTCTTTTTTTTTCTGATTAATCCCCAGCTAACGTTGCATTTTTGTTTTATTGATGAAAGACAGCATCTCTAATTATGGCAAATATTAGGATATGGAGAGAATGTTTTATTTTGTTGTTGGATTTGTTTAATGACACACTGTTTGTTTTTAAAGAAAATATATTATGGTCTCTTTGTTTCTTAATGTCAGCCACATGCTTTTGTCCAAATACCACAGGGATACTGTACAAAAGCTCCCTTTTCTACCTTTTTTTCCCTTTTTAATTACTGGTTTAGGTGCGTGGAGTCAGACACTCAACTCTATTTCACCCCCTTATTCCACAGACTGTTAAACTTTGTACTTCCCACTTGTGAGGTTTAGCAAATGCAACATAATGGGAAGTTGGGTGAATATGAAGACTGGGAAGCTGGATAAGAAAAAAGAAAAAAAGGGTCTTGTTGCAAAAGCTGGTTTGTCTGTATCGAGCCCCGTGTTAAAATGTCCAAATTTATACAATATTTACAGCATGATATCAAACCTGGTGTTGGTCTCCATAGCTAGATTTCACATCTGTGACAGCTGGTGAAATTATATAAATCCACAAATTGATTCATTATGAGGGGACTGTTAGCTGTCAACACTTAAGCTCTGGCAGAGCTTGGCTGGAGTTCTGAGGTCCTCATTTCAGCTCCAGCAGTCCTCACGTCAAACGCAGCGACTGAAACGACATCTGAAATGAAGGCGTAGCTAAAATAGGTAGTTTGTGGTTGGGTGTGTTCCATCTGACTCTGCCAGGCACAGACAGTTCTTTCCAACATAGTGTCCACCTTAGGCTTGGGAGCAACCCTTTCAGAAACCTGTAGATGATGTCACTGAGGGTTTGTCCAGTTCTCTTTATACAGTGTATGATAAATCTACTGTGATTTAGGTCTGTGATGTCACAGTATCCTGCAAATCTGAACGGCTCACTGATTTGTAGATTTTCAGACATAAGCCACCCCAAAAACATTCAAAAATCAAAAATTCTAAATTTATTTGTTTGTTTTTTCAGCTGGTGACTTCACACACTCAACTAAATGGTTCAAGGAACAGTAAAGATTTATTTTTTCTTAAAAATTATATCCTCTTCAAGGAAAGAAATTGTGGCAAATTTTTCATTATTCTTCTCATTCTCTTTTACCACATACTATATGATAACTGTAATTGTAGTTTTTATTTCCTCTTTAAAGACTTAAGGAAGTTCTGTTTTTTGTTTTTTTTTGTTTTTTTTTATCTTCAATAATTGGATATGAACCTTCACCACCCTCTTGACAGTTTGTGCTACAAAGAGGCCAAATCTGTGTTCACAGCTTTAGGTTATATTCTCAGACGGGTTTGAGTCATTTCTGAGAAATTTCAAAGAAATCTTTCTCCAGTGTTAGCAGGGAATAATTTTCAACTGATATTACTGTGCTCTAGTGCGCAATACATACAGTTTATTAGCCATCCTATCAATAAAAGATGACTCATCAAACTAATGTTGACCCCTGGAGCAAAACTAGGGAAGAGAACTTGCATAATTCCTGTCATTTTCTTTACTTTATCCCATAGAAGGTCTGTCAGGTAGCAATGTGCTGCGGTTACCATAACAACAGCAAAGTCGTGCTCGCCGAATGCTCAGCAGTGGATGAGTCACAGTATGGGAGGGCTGCCCTGAGGTCTGCCTCAGTGAAAACCTGGGACCTCACATTGTCTCTGTACAGGGTCACTGGTCCTATAATAACAGTCATGTGGGTGGCAGGTGGCGTAATCTTTACACTGAGTCTCAAAGTTTTGTACTAATTTCTGAAAATGTTAAATATTTAGAATGATAAATTGTTCCAGAGGAATTACGTGTCAGTCAGTTACAGGGTCTGGTCCCCATGGTTGGCAGGCTATAATCTTCTGAGACTGGGATGTTTTAAACCGCATGCAGAACTGAAATGCACGATATATCTCAGTGATGTTACACAACCTCCTCTCTCTCTTCCCAGAAATAACATCATTACATCCTTCCCTTTCTTTACCCCTTGCAGGGCGAAGTGCTGAGACAAATTCTGGTGAACCGTTACTATGGTAACTTCCATCGCAGTGGTGGGCGGAGAGACAGCTTGACGTCATTTGGCAATGGTCCTCTCAGTCCAGTAGGATCAGGAAAAACCCAATCAGGTGGGACTCTAGGACCGTTAATGCTCATTTTCACTATTAAGCAGAGAAATGTTGAATGTTTAGTTTGCACCCACAAGGCTACGAGTACACCAGTATGAACTTCTCAAACTAAGGGGAAGTCTGTATGAAGCATTTACCGAGGGCCTCTGACACACAAGAAAGATATTTTGCTGCCAGTAATAATCACCATTATATCAGTTGACAGAGTCATGATGAACCTATTGCTTTAGGATTGCTAAAATGTGACACAAGGATGTGGCTGTATCTGTCTGGCCCTGAGCTGGTTATCAGCTCCACAGTTGTTCTCTGAGCTGCCCTTTGAGCACGCAGAGAACAACATTCTTATCGCTACATGATAACCTGGTAATTGTGTTACTATTGACAGTCAAAATACTGAAGCAATGCAACTATGTTCAGTCTTTCTCCCTCTGTTTGCGCCATTGGTTGATTTTTAACATGTGCAATATGAGTAATTTTGTTCACCTGTAGGCTTTAGTTGGACATAACCTCACTGGGAGTAATCGCATATGTTGTGATTCTGATACAAATTTATTGCTAGCACACTGGCTTAATGACCGCAATCATTTGTCTGCCGTGGAAGGAGGGCCAATGACTCAAAATTGGGTGTCATGTCATGATGATTTTATCACTTGTTAGACGGTTGTGACGAGCAGCTTAGTTAGTGAAACCAAAAGTATTTTCAGTGAACTGTAAGAGAGGCGATTACACTGGACCCCAGTTCACCATGTTTCCCGTGTACGCCAAGAAGCTGGCACGTTTCCAGACCGCAGGAAGTGTACTCCTCCCCTCCATGATAAATCTCCTGCTGTTGCTAAGAGACAGGCTGCTACTTCCTGTGAAAACAGCCTTTGCACCTGTTGCAGAAACGAGAGCCAGGATGAGAATTCCATATGTAGCTTGGAGCTGGGGCCCCAGGGAGGGAGCATGCAGGCAAAGCCGAGTGCAACCACTTACACAACTGCGCAGTTGCGCCGTACTGGATATGTTTATGACCTGCTTCAGTAAATTATTTAGGATTGTGTGAAAGTTCAAGCATTTTTTATTTTTTTGTTGCCTCATCTAATTTTAGGATTCTGTTTAAAATGAACATGGTGGTCAAGCTTTGCAGTTTAGTGTTGTGTTAGGTCTATTTTATTTATTTTTTTCTCCTTTAGAAGCTTTTCCCGAGAGGAAATTTCTCCTCTTTAGAGAGAAGATGGCAGCATGGCCTAGAGTTTGCAGTATTAGATGTAATTTCAAAGGAATGTATCTTCTGGAGAAACAAGAGACAAACTTGGATGTTCTTTAACTTGCAGCTCCATGTCTGGAGAAAACAACTATTAAGCACGGTGGTGTGGGTTTGATAATATGGGATTACTGTGCAGTCATAAAACCATGGAACTAATTTAAAGTTTTGGGAGGTCATTTGTCTAGCTGATAAACCTTGGCCAAACACTAAATCACACAAAAATGATCACATTAACGCACCTGAAATTCTTCCACAACATTGTGAGAAACTGTCAAATTATTGCTTCTAATTGCGTTTTTACAAGTTTATTAAATCAATAGATGTGCTTTGTTTTTACATAATATTTAAACATTTTGTTTGTTTTGTGGTACCTGTTTTACTCTTTTTTTTTTTTTTTTTTTTTGAATATTCTGATATGTAGAACCTTAAAATTAAAAGACATACTTTTCCTCATGATTGTATATTTCTTACTAGTTTTTTTTAGTTAGTTTACTAGTTTATATGTACAGGATAAGTGTCGTTGAAGTTATAAAGAATAGATCTCAAAGACGTTTCTCCCATTGTATATACCTGAAAGAACCTTCTATTTGTCTGTGTGCTTGCATCGGTCGTGCAGGCTTAGGGGGCCCAGGCGGCCTGAGCCGAGGAGAAATGAGCCTCGCAGAAGTGCAGTGTCACCTGGACAAAGAAGGAGCTTCTGATCTGGTTATTGACCTCATCATGAACACTACTAGTGACCGAGTCTTCCAAGAAAGCATTCTCTTGGCCATTGCACTGCTCGAAGGTGGAAACACCACCATTCAGGTCAGTTATTTGAAAGTCTCTCATATTAAAAAAAAAAAAAGTAAATTACAGAACTTAAACCAATGTTTTTCTGTCTGCAGTCTGCCATTGAACATGTTTGTATCTTTTAATTAGGTCACCCCTTTATAAAGAGCATACAGATTGCTGCTATACCATAAATAACCCACTTTAATGCAATCTATGAGGAGATCGCACTCTGCCATGAATGGAAGTTTTCATTACAGTGTGTTGTATGTAGGTCAGTGTGCCATCGTGACTGCATATATGCATCACCACGGCAACTCATTTCCCTCCTTATACATCTTAAACTCTATCATGTGGCTAAAAGAGCAGGACAGCTGCTCAGGATGATAGCTTGTAGATCCATGTACAGTAAAATATCCAGATTTCTTTTTACCCCCTCCTCCAGTTTTTGTCAGTCTGAGCCACTCTGAGCCCTATCTGTCTCTGCAGGTGTTGATCATGTATCTCTGTCTCTTGATCCACTAATTGATCTCTCCGTCTCTCCGTTTTGTCTGTCCGTCTGTATGTTGTTGTGTAAGCATGGCGCTTGCATAATCAGATTAGAGCGAGGAAGCCACTGAGGCACAGATAATGCTTTGGCTTCCCACGACTGCTGCAGAGCTACGTCACGTGATCAGTCTGTGTTACATAAGGCCTGTGTGAATGAACAATGAGGAATGTCTCAGCCTTCAAAACATTCCAGCCTCTTTCCCTCGTGTTCTCCTACCAGCCCAAACTGGGTCATGCTGGGCCCCCAGAACTGGGGCAGTGGGGAGATTGGGTGGAGGGACGAGGAAACACAAGAGGGGATTGAGGAGAAACTGGAGCTCCTTTCAACCTTACATTCTTAAGTTTGTTCTAGAAAAAGTAGCTTTTCCTGCAGGAAAGCTACTTTTTCTGACGATGCAAAACTGAAGATTAAGATGGAAAAATAAATGCTCATTTATGATTTTATGCTATTAGCAATTATAAAAGGATTAGAGGCAACAAAGATCTGGAAAAGTTGTGTAATACTTAAAAACAATAATGGATGCATTATATTTATTAGCAACTGGCCAGTAACATAACATGGTGCAAAAAGAGCATCTCAGTACAAGATACCTTTTTAAAGATTCAGAGAATCCAGAGAAATGTGCATTTATGGGACAAAGCTGAAAAAACCGCCACCTTCTCTGCACCTGAGCTTCTTAAAAATAGATTGGTGTGAGGTAGGAAACTGTCCTGAGATCTGAAAAATGGAAATTTCAAATTCTTTTTGGATGTCATGGATGATGCATCATCTCGGATGTGGAAGAGGTGTCCGGTCCAGAGGATTACCAGCGCACGGTTCATTCAAAGTATCTGTGATAGTCTGGGGATGAACTCCCGCTTACAACATATGCTGTCATGTAGACATCCCTTTTTCAGAGAAGGTCCATGAGGAGAATACCAAACCACACGATGCGCTTGTTACGACAGTCCAGCTGCTAAACGACCTGCCTGCAGGACGAAAGTTTGCCTGTACTGGAAACTGGTAGTACTTTATGTCTCAGAGAATATAAGGAGGCCCCAAACTGTTCAGGACATGAACTCCAGTATCAAACGGAATTAAGAAAAAAAAAAGAAAGAAAAAAGAAAATCCGTTTAGCTTTTAAGCATTCACATACTTTGTTGTAAAAAAAGCTGATTCATTATAGTTTTAAACTAACTCTAAACTTTGTTTATGGGGTCACAGCATGAGTTTGTCAAGAAGCATTAGGTTTTTTTCAGTTTAAGCATTTGGTGCGTTTTCTCTGTAATACATAGCTCAGATTATCTGTTTGTAGGACTACAAAAAGCCCGTATTTTGGTGTTTTCTTTGCGTTTTTTGCTCCTCTCCACCGCTCTAACCTCTGTTTCTGTGACAGCTGTGACAGAACTTGCACAGCTTTAATTGTGCTATGACATGGCAGATTGCGACATTTGACTTGTCAACCATCTGTTGTCTCACCACACGGCACGCTGCCTCCGTTTCCCTCCGAAGCACTTCGTTGGCAGGTGTGTTTATCTGGTTTCAGTGAATTTGAAAGTGAGGCTGCACTGGCTTGATTCAGGCTGAAGAAGAATTCTGACAGACGTGGCTGATTTGTGGAACAAGGGAAGAGTTGAAAGAAGAGGAAAAGGTCTGGGGGGGTGGGGGTGGGGGGGTGTAGAGAGCAGTGCAGCAATTCCATTTGGTTTGCATGTGGTGCTGCCTGACGTGAGAGGGAGGGTGAGAGGAAAAGGGAGCGCAAGTATAAATAAATAGCTGTTACATAACATCCCTTTGTTGATGCCAAGTGGCGGAACGGAAGGAGAGAAGGGAAAGCGCTGTGACCTTGTTTTTCAGTGATGTCCGCCCCCACCTCGCCCTGCTCCTCTTCGTCTCATTCCACTCAGGGTTTGTCTCCATGGATACCGACAGGCTCTGTGTTTACCCAACACTGCAGGGGGCCCTGAGATTCTCGTCCCTCTTCTTCCTCCTCCAAAGTTACTATCACTCCATTCTCTCTTTGCCTTGACCGCCATGCGTAGCTTCACCCTCCGAGTTATATCTCCACTCGTGTCCTTGCTTTTTTTCTTTTTCTTTTTTCTTCAAGTGCTATCAGAACACATGTTGTTTAGACCAGAGGTTGCTCCTGACAAGTTGGGACTGACATCGAAACACCAAAGAGGCGGAAGTGTGGTTAGATGAGAAAGTTCAGGTTTTCACTTTTGATTCACCGTCACAAACATTTCTGAAGAAATCTTTAAATGAAAGTTTTGTTACTCTGGTTTTTCTTTACTGGGGCCCTGTGTCTTTATGTGCTGGCATTGTCTTTGTTTCAGTGACGCACTTGATACACAAAACTAAAGTTCACTTCTTTGAAACTGGTTTAAAAAAATATTGACTCTGTCAGCATGGCCTGTTGAATATTTCTCTGCATGGTGAAGGGAAAAAAAAAAAAAAGCCCAATAAATCTACCTCCAGTCTCTGTAAATCAAACAAACTTGCTTTTACCACTGTGAAATAAAATGACTCTCTAGTAAAGATGAAACACCCCTGCTGGTCTGGTGCTGGTCCAGCTAACCCTGCAGAGGGAGTCCAGCTGCATACTGGAATATATTATAGGAAATTTAAAAAAAAAAAAGATTCTGATTACATAAGAACAAAGCTGGCAGTCAGAGTTCGGGAGAATATCCTGTATTGCGAGTCGTGTTTGATATGTGGGTGTGTTTTCTCCAAATTGGCATGTGCTGATGCCGGAGACAGCTGACCTAGTTTTGTGAGTGTAAAAGTCAGTGTGCATACTGGCGAATCCACTCTCCAGCCTGTGTGTGCTGAACACTGTACAAGTGTTTGCGTGTCTGTGTCAGTTATGTAATGGTTAAGGGTGAGGCAGCGATGGTGAGCTCGCTCCTGTTTTTTCTCCGGTCTGACCCGTGCGTGTTAGCTTGGCCCCGTGCCTTCTGCCTCTGCCCCTTCCTTCCTCGCCGTTCCTCAGCTCTTCCCTCCCTTGCCTGCAGGCCCACGCTTTGAGGACAGAGTTATATGAGCAAAGACAGGCATGAAGCATTACTGTCCCCCCCGGCCACCCTGCCCTCCTCAGGCATGCTCCGAGTTGTGAGCTGTGAGTGGGTTGCCAGAGGTGCAGCTAATCTTGTCGCTGCTCTCCACTCTATCATCAAGTTGTTTATTACGTGATGGCCTTGCTTGGCAGTTCCCCTCTCCCCACGCTGCTATCTCCTTGTCCCTGAGTTTTGGCAGAGTGCGTACGTGCAGGAGGCCTGCTGCTCAGTGGTGGAGGGCCAGGGTGGGGCGCAAAGCTCTGCCATGCAAGCACACAGTCATTATGGCTCACTATTGATGTTTTTTGGAGGCACCTCAGCTAAAACCATGTTGGTTGGATTTATCTTTGTTTATGTCACGTCAGTGATAAAATACTCTTTTGCACCTACTTTTATTAACATTTTAATATGTGTGTTTAGCATTACAATCCAATGCATGTAAAGCTCTTTCTACAAAAACAGCCGGATGAAGGCCATGGTGTAGGACAAACAGAGCTTGTTATGTCCGTTTTGTTTGACATCCTTGTGACTATCATTTATTTGTTTCCACCAGTAGCCCAGTTTTGCATTTAACCTGCAGAGACACATGCTTATGTAACAAACTCTGAGAGCTGGCCTAGATACTGCCTGATAAGATTCCCTCCCCTTTCCCCTTTCTCAATAACCTGTTTTTGTAGGTTTCTTTCCCCTTATTCCTTCCTTAGTGTTTCTTTTCTTTTTCTTTTTTAATCATCATCACCTCAGTTCCTCTATTTGGGCAGTTTGGCAAGGCTTCCCACTCTCTTGTCATGTTTCACCCTGCAGGTTTGGCAAGGCTACTTTGGCTAGTAAAAGCCTTCCCATAAGCTGCAGCAGTAACAGCTCTTGCATAATCCAAACAAGAGCCCTGTGGGTTGGGACGCCGTGTGTACATTGCACCTGGCAGGCATGAAAATGCCCTGATTCTGAATGACCCCATTTTGATGTCATAACTGAATCATTTAAATCCTCCTATCTCGGTAAATAAGGACGTGCTTCTCGGGTTATGTAATGCTTTGTGAAGGTCCTGGCAGCACCGCTTTTCTTACATCGGTGACAGTTTGTTTGTTACCTGAGACCATGGGCGGTTTTAAGGTTGCAACCATCATCAGTCGTTGAAAAATGTTTTTATCCGATTTTATTTGTAAAAAAATAACAATAATAATAATAAGAAGAAGAATATTCCTTTATAAAAATCCTAGATATTCTAAATTAGCATCTATTTAAATAATTTATCCAAGCTGTCCTAATTCTCCTCATCTCCTTCTTACCCGGTTGGCCTTCAGCAGGAGGGTCCCCCTAAGAGCCAGGTTCTGCTCAAGGTTTCTTCCCATGAGGGAGTTTTTTCTTGCCACTGATGGCGTTGCCATGTGCTCAGGGGTCAAGCTCTGGGTTTCTCAAGCGTCTAGAGATGACTTGTCGTAAATAGGCGCTATATAAATGAATTGAATTGAATTGAATTGAATTTACATTAGAGATGATGGGTGTTTTACATCCCCTTAGCTAACCTTCACACTTTAGGCCTTTTTTTAAAAATTATATTCATAAATGACAATATTTAATATGGTGTTTGCAATTTTTTTTACTGGTATTGTAAAAAAGAAAACAAAAACCTAACAGACCAGTTTAACTTCACATCTACTGGTAAAATTTTGATGGCCTGGGTTTCTAAGCTAATAAATCCGATTTTCCCCATTGGTCCTTCGTTCTTTGTGACATCGTTTTTGCCTGATTTTACTACTTTACAATTACAGTAACGCGCAGCATTAATTATACCAGGTTATACGATCGTTAAACATCGTTTTGACTCTGTTGTCACATGTCCGCAGCGTTCATTCTTTAGCCGCCTGACTGACGACAAGAATTCTGAGAAGTTCTTTCGGGTCTTTTATGACCGTATGAAGTCGGCCCAGCTGGAGATCAAAGCTACTGTTTCAGTGAACACAAGTGACCTGGGAAACAGGAAGAGAGAGGACGACAACGTGGACAAAGATGTTCCCGCTCGCAAAAAAGGTCAGAAGTCGTTTGTGCTGTTTGAGATTTCAGATTTGTCCCCAAATAGAGAACAGAGTCAGGATTTATGAGTTGGTGCTTAATTATTGTATCTTTGTTTTGTGCTTCTGTTGATGTAGCAAGAGACTCTGCAGTGGTTATGACAGAGGATGTGAAAGAGCAACTGTTGGAAGCTTCATCTGCCACCAAAAAGGCTTTCAACTCTTACCGGCGGGAAGCCGACCCAGAGGACCATTTTCCCACAGCCGATGGTCAGGCCAGTGCTGGGGACAAGAACCAAGACGAGGGAGAGATGAGTTTTGTGATCGTCATCATGCAGCCTATTCTTCGCTTTCTGCAGCTACTTTGTGAAAATCACAACCGTGACCTACAGGTGGGACATGCTGAGCATCAGATGTTCCTTTCAAAGATGTCCTCAAGAGTTGTTTGCACATTTGTTTGTTTTTGTTCTCAGATCAGTAGTAGTGACTTCTGATGCCCTTAAATGTGGGCTTCAGAAAATGTCAAGAAGTAGAAGACTGGTCCTTTTATTATGATTGTCAAATTCCTTAATCATGATTTAATTGTATGAAATGTCCGGCCTCATGTCTTTTGGATATATAAGAATATATATTATATGTAGAGATATGTAAAATTAATTTCTTACACAGGGATTCTCTGGATTTTTTCCAGTGACATTTTTTTTCCACTGAGATTCAAAGGTCAAAAGTTAGTCCTTTAAAAGCAGAATAAAAACCTCAGAGTGATGCCTGCAGACACTTAAGTGGAATTTAAAAAGTAATTGGATGATTCCTATAATACTTCATATATCTTTTTTAGTGTCCTGTGATTTTATAATGCAACTGAAAATGTTTCAGGGGCAAAGTTAATTCTGCTGATGAGGAAGCCCTGTAACAGTTTTAGGTTATTGTTGCATGAACAACAAACAAACAAACAAACAGATGATTACTTTTTCTTTGCTCTGGTACAGCAGTTTGACAGTTAATCTTCAATCATTTAGAAAATTTCTATTTTAATTGAGCTTTTTTACAGTTTGTTCCTTAATTCCAGTGAATGGCGGCTATGACACTGCATTCCCTGTCCTCTTTGCAACCTTTTTGTTTTCCCAGAACTTCCTACGTTGTCAAAACAAAAAGAACAATTACAACCTTGTGTGCGAGACCCTGCAGTTCCTAGACTGTATCTGTGGCAGCACCACAGGAGGTCTCGGTTTGCTGGGACTCTACATCAATGAGAAGAACGTAGCCCTCATCAACCAAACTCTGGAGAGCCTAACGGAGTACTGCCAAGGACCCTGCCATGAGAATCAGGTACAAAAGAAATGACACACACACGCACACAAAAGAAAATTCCAGATGACTCAGCCACATCTTTCTCATGCTTCTTTCCTTTTTTTTTTTCAGAATTGCATTGCCACTCACGAGTCTAATGGTATTGACATCATTATTGCCTTGATTCTTAATGACATCAACCCACTTGGGAAGAAAAGGATGGATCTAGTTTTGGAGCTCAAGGTGAGTTTTGTTGGTGAAAGTGGAGGATCTGACTAAAATGAAGCTGTATTTGATACTTGCCAAAAAATGAGAAGAAAAACACTACGTAGTTACACTTTATGTGCCAGAATGTTACTCCATTTATTTATTTTATTTTAATTAATTTATTTCTTTACTTATTTATTAAATGGGACATACATATTGATGAACATTTACCTGTAAATATGCATGAGATTATAGCCGAGGCTAATTTTCATCTCCAGTCTAATTGGCAGGTTGGTGTTATTAGAAGAAAGCACAATAAAATGAATGTTAATGAAAAAGGAGATAAAAAAAACAAACAAACAAACATAAAAAACACAAAGGCAATAAAATTACTGAATGCAGGCCAGACGTCTTCCATGTTGTTGAGTTAGTAAAATGTTAAAGTGCAAGGTGCTAAAGTGCTGCTGGTGCTAATTGAAGTGCTCAGTGCTTGATATTATTGCACACTGACCCATTTCAAAATGTATTAAAATGCTACTTAAATTGCACAAAGGGCAGGTAATTACATAAACATCAATAATAATAATAATAATAATTACATAATGTATGAGTGCAAACCTGGCTGTAAAGGATCTTAAAGTAGGTAGAGCACGTTCGTGGTGTGGTATTGTGTTTCATGTTCGGGTGGCACGATATGAAAAACAGCTTGTCCAGATGCATTTTTTCTAAATGGGACTAAGCAATCTGAATTAGCTTGTTTTATTTTTCTCTGTCTGCCTAACCTCTTGTGTTTCTACTCTCAGAACAATGCGTCCAAGCTGCTGCTCGCCATCATGGAGAGCCGCCACGACAGCGAGAATGCCGAGAGAATCCTGTACAATATGAAGCCTAAAGAGCTGGTGAGTAACCAGTTTAGTGCATTTTATCTTTTCATCGTTCACTGATCTGTTTCTCACATCTCAGCCACAACATCTGCACAGCTTTAGCTGCGTCGTGGTATTGCATGTTTTACTGTGACACAATAAAGGTGTGTGGGCATGTGTGCGTGTCTTTGCAGGTGGAGGTGATAAAGAAGGCCTACCTTCAGGGAGAGATTGAGTTTGAAGACACGAAGGAGGAGGAGGAGAACATCGATGAAGAAGAACATGATGCTGCGTCACCCCGAAATGTTGGACACAACATCTATATTTTAGCTCATCAGGTCTGATCTTTCACTCTATGACATACTAGCGTGACAGAGTGTTGTATAATTCTAGAAAGAATAACGTGAAGCATCTCATGTCTCCTTCGCTTAGTTGGCGCGTCATAACAAAGAGCTGAGCATGATGTTAAAGCCAGGAGCGGCCAGCGGAGAGGGCGATGAGGCTTTGGAGTTCTACGCCAACCACACGGCTCAGATAGAGGTCAAAGAACACAACCTTTCTGAATGCACGGGCTGCATGTCTGCGCAGAAATTGACCCACTTGTGGCCGCATGGGCCTACGCTGAGCTGACTCCTGAGTGTGTCTCCGTTCAGATTGTGCGCCAGGACCGCACCATGGAGGAGATAGTGTTCCCCGTACCCAACATCTGTGAGTTCCTGACCTCAGAGTCAAAGCTTCGGGTCTACTACACGACCGAGAGAGACGAGCAGGGCAGCAAGATCAATGACTTCTTCCTGCGAGCAGAGGACCTCTTTAATGAGATGAACTGGCAGAAGAAGCTTAGAGGTAGAGTGAAGACTCAGCATGTGCTTGCTTGATACTTTTGATTTTGTTCTAATTTAAGCGAATAAACTGAGACTTGTGGATGCTTACAGGATTGGAGCTGGAAAGTAGATGAGCATTTAGCGTTTATTTATCAGTTAAGAGTTTGTACAAGCTCAGACATAGTGCATGGCTGCATCTTACTGTGTGGAGTTGGCACATTTCCCATCTTCCAGTTCATAGAGCAGCAGGTTATATGAAATAGAAACTTCACCTTAGCTGTGGTTTAAAGGTGATGTGTTTGATTGTGTTCCAGTGAAAACACTGGTGGCAGGTCCCAGGTGCTCAGCCCCTTTCACGCTCTCAAATGCATTCTGGGAAGCCAGACTTAGCACAATGAGTAGCCCTGTGTGGAAACTGAATGGAAGACTGTGCATCAGCACCATAGACTTGTCTGTTGTCCTTCTTGTGCTTATGTTATATGTGCATGTTTCCTCTATCTAAAAGCAGACTGGGGCTTTCCACATTCTCTGAGCCATTTGTACAGGAACCTTATGAATCACAAGTGAGCGTGCGTGCTCATGCACATAAACATACACACACGCACAGGATCGCACCCACACTCAGTCACACTTCTAATCCACAAACAAGACTTCATACCCACACAAAGACTTATTTTGTCTGTCAGTCAGAGGAGGGGATGGACAGAGAAAAGTCCCTGCATTTGTTTCTCTTTCTCTTTGTCTCCCATATAAAACTTGAGTTTAAAAAGTAGTCTCTGAAAAGTTACTGTAGGTTGAGATTAAATGTTAAATATGTATTTGGAGTCCTGCTCTTCATCGCAACCATTTGAACTTAAAGTGTCAGTGTGTCATTGTCATTTCTGTTTTATCCTGTTGTTGCTGTTTTGTTTTGTTTGTTTGTTTTTTAAACTTCCCCTCTGTTCTCATATTCACCTTCAGAAAATCAACAGTTATTATTATTAGTATTATTATTATTATTCTACATACCTAGCATTAACTGGACACTGCTTTTTATGCAATATGTGATGCTTTTGTCTTCTTTCTTTCTGGAGTTGCTCATCTGCAAACTTACTTCTCTGTTGGTTCTTGGAACTTATCACTTTGATGTATTAAAATGAAATGAACGCAGGGTAATAACGGAAAATGAAGTGAGGAAGCTGATGCTTGCCTTCCCCTCCTCTCGTCTCCAGCCCAGCCCGTGCTGTACTGGTGCTCCAGGAACATGTCCGTTTGGAGTACCGTGTCCTTTAACCTGGCTGTGCTCATGAATCTCCTGGTCTGCTTCTTCTACCCCCTGGAGGGAGTACACGGAGGTAAACACGTCAGTGAACAATGATCTCTGTTTGGACTCTCATCCTGTTGCTCGTATCAGTGTGAAATTTTAAGTTGCATCTTCTGCTGGTCCTAAATTTACAGGTTAAGAGCTATTTTACACATTTGATTTTTAAGTAAACTAAGCACAAAAAGGAAGGACATTCATGTGTGGTAGATTGTTTCTTTGTTGTAGCAAAGCTTCTTGACAATGGTGCTTCTTAGATTATTTCCTTATTAAATGGACCCACATTTGGAAGGAACGCGCATTTGTAGGATGAACAGTTGGCAAATCTTCTCTGCCAAGGCCTAACAGTTTTTTTTGTTTGTTTTTGGTGTAAGTGGGTGTCCCAAGAAGATTGTTTCTTCAGCCTGTCAGAACTTAGGAAATGTAGAAGTCATCTACAGGTTTGCAGGACAGGATACCCAGACATGCCCAGACATTCTGCTCTCATAGAGCTGCCAGGATGCCTGACATGACTTCCTCACCCCATGAGGCCTGTTTGTCCTGGAGTCGAACATTATGTTCAGCCATGGACCGTATATCGTAGAGCCGAGGAGTTGGGAAGATCTGAAGAATGGTGCGTGCTGCACCGATAGAGTAACATCTTTTGGTGGAGGCAGTGTGATGTTGTGGGCCAGCTTCTCCCTCACTGGACAAATAAGGCTTTGTCATCATTGGAGGCCATCTCAGTGCAGAGAGAACGAGATGAAGTTCTGCAGCCAATGAGAAACCCACATCTCCACAGTCTGGGACCAAACTCTATCCTCCATCCACAGAGTTGGGTTATCAGAAACTACCTCCAGAATTTGGGACTGGAGATGATGGAATGGCCTGGTAGAAGAATGGGAAACCATCCCACAGCAGTGTGTGTGACCAGTATGAGGAGGAGGTGCCAGGCTGTTGCGGCTCCTGTTTGTTAAATGAGTAAATGTAAAATTGTTAAATTGTCAATACATCTTGTTTCTGCAGACACAAACATCCAGTCCACCAAAACAAAACCAAACAAACCGCAAAAGAAAGAAATCAGCAATGGCAGAGAAGATTTGATAAATCTTTGAGTGCAAGTCACACATTACCTTCTGCTGCTCATCCCAAATGCATGTTCGGTACAAATGTAGCAACATTTAAAAGGGAAGAATCTGGGTTTCCAGCAGTCTTAGGATTTATGTTACAACAAATAAATAAAATCTACCAAACACAAGTGTCCTCACTCTTTGTGCTTAGTTTATACAATATCCATGTTTTGAAAGGGGGTAATTTTCAGATTCATGTTAAGCTGATGACTGCTAAATTCTTCATGTTTGTTGATTTTTAAATTGTTGCCCTTTCAGTTCAGGATATTTGATCTTGCTATCAGATTTCTCAAGGAACCACATTCAGACTAAAGTTACGCTCCAGTTGATGAAAACAGGAGAAACAGGGGCTCACTGGCCTGTTGTTCTGCTGCAAAGATCTGCTGTTGCATATTCTTACTTGTAGAAGCATGCCATGAGCAGGAGAACGTGAATGTAATAAATGTGTGTAGATTTCTGAAATGACAACGGCAGTGAAGTGCAAGTGTGCTGAGAAGCGAGTGGAAACATTGCTCTTTTACATTTACATCACTCTCCAGTACAAGAAGCTGTCGTACTTCCACCCACAGAAGCAGACGAAAGGAAGACTCTTAATCTTTCTGCTGGGTGTTAGCATTGACCTGCTGATCTCCTTTTGTCACGGTTTTCAGATCTACTGACCTCTAATCACCTGATCAGGATTAGGAGCAAGACTGTCTTTGTTTAAAATACACCCACAGCTTTCATGAGCTTCAGCTTCCCTTTGCGCTTTAGTGTTATGGGTACCGCAGTAAACACTGTGGTGCAGTTTAATTTGCTGAAAACTGAGCATATGCTGGTCTAAGTAGCCAAGAAACATGTGAAAGGTTATCCAACTTTGTATTATTAAAGCCTATATCAAAACAAACACTTCTGCTGCTGCTTTTACGCAGCAACAAAAAAAAAAAAAAGATTCCACAATATGACTTTAGGTCTGACTGTATCTTCATTCTACTCTGGAACTTGATCTTTCTGCAAGATATCATCACGTGAAACTGCAGCATACCTTTAACCTGCTTAAACAGGCACTTTTATGGCTTTTAACCTTTGCCTTTTCTCTCACTTGCACACACACACACAAACACACAGATATACATATAAGCAAACACAGACACACACTCACTGTGCTCCCTCCTCCCTCCTTTGCTCAGGGCTTTAGAATGAAGGTTATAAGAGCAGGAGATTTAGGTCAGTGTGTTCTGCCTGAATGCATGACTAACTGCCTTTTGATGAATAGCTTTGGTTAGCATGACGCAGTCAATGCACATACTCACACTCAAACTGCGCATGTTTACAGCCGTCTCGATTGATTTTATAGATGTTTGCCAGCTTTTATCTGCCAGCACATTAAACTGAAGTATGAGGGAGGAAAAGAGTTTGCGAGTGCACGTAAGCGCCCCTGTTTCAGTCCCAGACACCACCAGAGCAGCGTGTTGCTCCCTGCTAATTCCTCGTGAATCTTTCAGCTGAGGTATTTTTAGAGGCTGTTATGCAAGTGGCACCTGTCATGTGATCTCTACCGGGACTGGAAAGGAGAGAAAACTCGAGACAGGATAGAAGGGAAGGAGACAAGAGAAGGGAATATAAGGAGGGATCCCTTAACTTTTTTATTTTACCTTGCAGTTATGTCCAATTTTACATCTTCTCTTGTATTATGTGGTAGATTTATGACCATGGTTCATAGAATACTTGTGCACATAAACACACCAGTCTGATGATTTAGGGTGCAGGTTGGGTGTGGCCTTACTTTTTGGCTGGTCCAACTTGCTCTAAGATTTAGGATTAAGTAACACATCATGTAACAACATGAAACCCTGGACTTGGACACTAATTCTGGATTCACCTCAGGATCAAAGGGAGCATCAGGCTGGCTCGCACTGAAGCTCAGAGCGAACACTTGTGCACTTGCTCGCACCAAAAGTGTGTCATACACTTTGGTGCGTTATGTAAGCGAGTTTAAAGTCTTGCCATAGAGAGAGGCTGTTAAATATCTGATGAGCCACACAGACTTTCTCTTTAAGATGCAAACTGCACCGACACCCTTTCAACATGTAGTTTCATGTTCCATAGAGGTCAGTCGTACAATGCAACCTTTTATCAAATCCACTTTCATGGTGACAGTTTTGGCAGCTTTCGTGTGCATTGCGCAATAAATTGCCTTGTGTGTATTTGCATTTGTTTTCTGCAGAAATGCTGGATCCCCATCTGTCTGCGCTGCTGTGGATGGGAGTGTTTGCTACGCTAGTCATCGTTGTCATCATGCCACAACCACTAGGCATACGTGCCCTGGTCATTGTCACAATTCTCCGTCTCATCTTCTCTGCGGGCCTGGAGCCTACACTCTTCCTTCTGGGTGCTTTCAATGTGAGTGATCTCACTCAGAGGGTCAACTGCCTCAGATTGTCAACGTCTATGTTCGTGTTTCATTGTGCTTTTGAGATTTGGGACTAATCTTAATCAGTTAAATACCTCGTTTACTAGTCTAATCAAAGAATATCCCCAAACCTGGACTATTTAACAACAACCCACAAACCATTGAAGTCTTTCATTTCCCACATGTGTGTGAGAAAATCTCTGCGTGGTAATTTTCCCTAGAGAAATGCCATCACAGACTCTGCGATATGCACTTTCATGCACTGAAAAGCCACCATCTCACGGTTTCCACTTCTCCTTTCAAGTTTCACACTCATGCCCATTTGGCATGTCAGTGCCCCGCCTGCCTGTGGCATCACCCCCTGTCCCCGCAGCTCTCCCTGCCAGGGCCTGGCTGCACTTTGTGGTGTGAAGTGCGTCACTGGACACCAGGGAGATCAACACTGCCCCTCCATCCACCAGAGACTTTCTAGACGCACAAACACAAAATAAAGACATGATCGTGGCTCCCTTTTGCTCCATTTGTTTACACGTATGGAGAAAAATGGGTTATAAAGAGTAATGGAGTTAAGGAAAGAAATTGGAGAACATGCTACCATGGAGAGCAGTAACCTGGTTACTCTTAAATCTAGTTTATTCACAGGTGCTCAGGTTTCTTCTTGACTCTGCTTTTGACTTCTTTTTTTTTTTTTTGTCTTCCATCCCTCCCTGCTGTTGTCACGGCGATACTTTTTCTCCCTGAAACATGTATCAATCACATTAACCTAGAAAACAAGTCACGTAAACATGTTTATTAGGTTACAGGTTATACATCGCTACGTCCTCATTTAGTTTAGAAGCCGTGGTCCCCATGATGTGGTCAACACTGCCTGAGAGACCGCAGCAAAGTACACTGTTCACACTTTTTTTATTTAATCTCAACAGTGGAATTATTAAAAAACAAAAGTATTTGTCTGTGCTTTCAGGTTTGCAATAAAATAATCTTCCTGATAAGTTTTGTCGGAAACCGCGGAACCTTCACACGAGGCTACAAGGCCATGGTGATGGACTTCGAGTTCCTCTATCACCTCATCTACCTCATCATCTGTTGTCTGGGGGTGTTTGGCCACGTCTTTTTCTATAGCCTGCTGGTGAGAGAAACGCACACTTACAGCATGCAACACATGAGTGCAGCCTATAAATGAATCTTTGCTAATATGCATACACACACCTGAATGTGAGAAGGTATGTGTGGTTGGGTTGATGGCTGCATCTTTCTGTGTGGAGTTGGCACATGTCCTGTTGAGCTGTTCAGTACATACGAGACTCAATCGGAGATGTTTCCAATTCTGGTCTCATGCAGATACGACATAGCTTGAACTGCATTTGTTTTAGATGGGAAAAATGTTTTTATCCAGCAAAAGAAGGAACATCATGTAGAGAAATCTAAACTAACCCATCTTTTCCCCCCTCTGTTGCCATTTTCTATTGTCACATATTCAGTTCAGTTCTGTTCCTTTGCACCTTTGTAATGTGTGCCGTCTCTGTAGCTGTTTGACCTGGTATATCGAGAAGAGACCCTGCTGAATGTAATCAAGAGTGTAACTCGTAACGGACGCTCCATTGTGTTGACGGCCGTGCTCGCTCTCATTTTGGTCTATCTGTTCTCCATTGTTGGCTACATCTTCTTCAAAGATGACTTCATCTTGGAAGTGGACCACATCCCCAACACTACCCAGAGTGAGGACAGACTGCAAACAGTTTTCAGTTGTTTTGGTCCCCCCCCTCAATAGTCCTGTACTTGGCTGCAGTCAGAACACTTATGCTCTGCTCTGTCTTCCTCTGTAGAGAGCGGTGCTGCTCTGGATTCAGAGTTTATATCTGCAGGAACATGTCCTGGAGGCATTTATGAGAACTGCAGCACCAGAGCTCTGCAGGAAGGTAACTGTACCGTACAATACTTCCATTAGTCTTTCATTTTTATTTTTTTGTTTATTTATAGATGTTCAGTGAGAATTTCTTATATTAACTAAGAATTGTTAACAACAAACTCAGTTTATATGAGAGTTTATTTAGGAAAGTTCAGTTTATGTTGAGTTTAAGGTTCAAAATAGGCTGCAAGGATTTAAATGTATTTGAAAGTAAATTGCAAATTTAAATTAACAATTAAACTAGAAAAATATTAAATTATGTGTCAGAAACAGGTCGCAGCTGGTAAAATGAGAATGCATTTATGAGGAAGATGGTTGGAAAAGTTGTTTAATATTGTTTTTGTTTTTTTTAAAAACAGCAACAAAACAACAAGTTTCTCAGAAAACAGTAAATGAAAGGATCATTGTGTGATTTTTCTTGCCTAAATAGTGCACTGTTTTTCAAATTTTCTGCATTTTTACCAACAATTCACACTTAAATGCATGTGATTCAGTGGAGCATCACATGACTGTCATGTGTGACCTCAGCATCGGGGATTATGGTTTTGTCCAGAAAGAAGGTTAAATTCCTGGGAATTTCCCAGCAGTCAGGATGCTTGGCTCCATCAAGGCTCAGCTTGGAAAAACAGTCAAATTTGCCACAATAATTTTGACTAAGAATGTTGTCATATGTATTACCTGTAAACTGGCCCACATCATCTTTGTTTTTACAGTTCTCTCTACTGTTCCCTCCAAATATTTATCAGGGCAGCCCAGGCATGGACATTTATTCATTTATTTATTCATTTTTCCCCAGTAATACACCCCAGTGTAGCAAAGAGTTCATAAATATTTATTTCATTTTTCACAGTTAAAAATCACAGAGTGCTCAAAAGGAAAATAACACTTCCACAGAACAAAATTCATAAAGTATACAAGACAAAACAGCACAAGTTAAAAATATAAATACATACACACTTGGAAATGTAGTATAAATGAACAAGTGTAGTAAAACTAGTAATGCAATACGAAAGTCTTGTTTTTATAGGAACTAACATAATCAGTTCAGTGTAAAAACAAGGGAAGTGCTTTGTACAGATGTGGTGCAACACTGTGAAATGAACAATCCTCCTGTCTCAGTTTTAAAATTAATCTTGAGGTTAAACTATCCAGAGTTAGACAGATTAACCTAAAGAGGCAGTTTACTGCCTGATTTGTGAATTTTGTTGCTCAGGATAATGATTAAACATTTAACCTGAGGTAATTACCTCGCAACTAATTCTCGATGTTTGTGGAACAACTAAACGAGTCTTGTTTTTTAAAGGAAGAGTGTAGCTGAATATCGCCTGCATACAAATTATCTGAGATGTTCCTGAAAGAGTTTATAATTCACCTGAAAAGAAAATAGAATATAGAGAACAGTTTAAATAAAACGGGACCTCAAGACAGAACCCTGAGGAACACCACATGACAGAGCAGCAGCCTCTGACGTAAAGTTATTTATAGAAACTTTTAAACTTCTATCAGCGAGATTAAATGGAAACAACATGAGAATAGTTCCAGAGATACCCAGCCATTTATGAATGCTATTTAACAGGACGGCTATATCAAAAGCTGGGGATGTCCAACAAAATCACAACTAGAACATTTATAGACTTTGCAACCATCATAAATCATTTGAAACTTGGAGAAGAGACGTTTCAGTGGAGTACAAGCTGAAAAAACCTGACACCTGACTGAAACATTAGCAATTAAAAGTAACTATATATACATATATATGAAATATATGTGTGTGTGTGTGAGCTGTTTATTCAAGTTCAGTACATTATAACAGCAGTGCCTTAGCTGTAATACTGTTTTTGTATGCTTACAGTCATGGAATTAATAATTGATTTTCTTTCTGCTTTCTCAGACTTTGGGGACGACGGTGAGGAGAAGAGTGACATGGAACGGACATGTGACTCTTTGCTCATGTGCATTGTTACTGTGCTGAGTCACGGCCTGAGGAGTGGAGGTGGCGTGGGGGACGTTCTCCGTAAGCCTTCTAAGGAGGTAAATACCAAAAAGAGAGGAGAAAAAAAAAAAAAAAAAAGATTGGGACCTTGACTACGTGTGAGCTTGGCTTGACAGGGTGCAGCACCCGCAGCTGCAGCCCAGGTCATGTGAGCTGGCTATGAGCTCATCATGCACTGAAATTGTTTTTATTTCAAAAGTGTGGAGGTTTTGCAACATTTCCTCACAGCTGCACTGCCTCCGCCCTGTGTGAGAATTAAACCTTAAAATAGACTTCCACCGAATTCAGACTAAACCACAAATGATGTCAAAAGGGAATGCGACTGTCTCCCTCACGTATGCGCAGCACGTTGCAGCTGGGGCTGGAAGGTGATAGGGCTTGTGAAGATTTCTGAAGAAATGTTGCAATCGCAATGATGAGGATAGCACAGTGGCTTTCATCATCGATCTTAAAGCCGAGCAGATTTTAAGTAAATGTGAGTGTGATTTTAATACTGTGTTGGGGTGCAAGAACAAACTGACCCTACAGAATCCAGCCAGTGTGTCAGGACAGGCGGCATTATGGTGACCGGCTTTCTGGCAGCTTTGTTACTTGAGCATCTGGTGGGTTATACCTGTGGCCTTGTTTCCATTAACATCCACCAGTACCAAAGTTAACCTCAATTAAATGTCATGAGATCATCTCTGAAAGGTAAAGGCCTGCGTTTGACATATTTAAATGGGACCACGTCCCTACAACTTAAATGTACTGTCAGCTAATGCTCCTGTCAAAAGAAACAAAAAAAAGGGAAATAATCGCATGTATATGTTCAGTTTTCATGATGACCACAGGAACATTCTCTACATATGTGTTTTGTGTATCCTACCCAGGAACCCCTGTTTGCAGCTAGAGTGATTTACGACCTACTGTTCTTCTTCATGGTCATCATCATTGTCCTCAACCTAATCTTTGGTGTAATCATTGACACGTTTGCTGACCTGAGAAGCGAAAAACAGAAGAAAGAAGAAGTTCTTAAGACTACCTGCTTCATCTGCGGTGAGAGTTCATCTATTAAAGAGAAAAATTCAATTAGATTAACATTTTGAAATTACAATTTGTATTTTGGGTGTCCACTAGTTAGACACTAGCGAGACATATTATTTTCCACATAACGTTACATGCGGCGGAACCTCTTCTCACCTTCTGTGAGGTAAAACTTAATTTTTTCATGTCTCTTTAAGGGTCCAAAGCTGGTTCTGTGCTTGTTCTGCATGCAGCTTTGCGAAGACGAGTTTACCTATTGTACATTTTTGCTGACACTTTGGGGAAGTCTCAAAAATATATTTAGCAATCTGAGGTGTGGGCTGTTCTTGCTTGGAAAAGAGAGGAGTCACAGCGGACAAAAGTCAGTTTTATGTGGGAGTGAAGCTGAGTGTTACGAAAAAAATCTAATCAAATCTGAATTGTCCAGTGCTGCTTTTCTTTCTTTATTGTTTTTGGGTCATTTTGCATTTTGGTCAAATAAGCCAACATGTAAAAAGTGCTTGGCATCATTGATGAGGGAAATGACGTATAGAATCATGGGAAATATTCCAGAGACACTGACAGTTGTGCGACCGTCATGGCTGCCTAGTACACATGTACGCTCTTGCTGCAGCGTTTCCTCGGACCACCGCAAATCTCTGTTCACTTCCATAAATATTACATTTAATAGTTTGTGATTTCTGGAAAGTAGGTTTATAAAGAGGAGCATGTAGTTTGCTGCAGTTCCCCTGATCCCCCCCGCCCGCCGCCTTTTCCTTTTTTCTTTTTTTCTCTTTTTTACTTTGCTGTTGTTCCAAAGAAGGCTGAGTCATGAGGGCTTCCTGCCACCGCTCTGCTCGCCTCCATAATTCATGTCTGTTTCACACGCACGCACATTTACTCCTACTCACTCGATCACTCACTCTCTTGCACACACTTTACCATATGTTTTGTGCAACTCCACTGATTACTCAAACTGTGGCTGACCCTGCTTTATCTGCCGTTGCTGCGCTTATTTTACACGTTTGTATATGGACGTGCAGGTAAGTCGACCCGCGTCCTCATGACCTGCGACTCCAGCAGCACATTCGACACGTTAGCAAGTGTGTGAGCATGCGCGCCCGTGCTGGGTCAGGGCATTAGGACAAGTGTTAAGCATATGGAACGAGAGCGGTATCATATCAACCAGACTGCCATCAGCTCTGACTCACTCATATTAAATAAGGGCAGGCCACAGGGGGAGCTGCTGTCTCTATGGTTTCCAGAGGGGCTGCAAGAGAACAGAAGATGCAGAGATTAGGAGACAATCTCCTCTGGAGTTAAGAGACCTGATGTCCACTAGTTTGGTTTCATAAGGCATTGATCTGTCTCTCAGTGTCTCTTATATGAGCTTGTAGATCTCATGGGTGCTTCAGACAATAATCGATTTACGTCATGAACTTAATGCAAAAGGCTGTCTTGTTTTTTTTAACCTAAATTTATTATGTTATTAAGTACTTTTGTTTTTATATAATATTTTATAATGATAACTCAATAAAGTTAATTGTCTAAATTAATCAAATCCAAACCATTTGTGACATTTTTCTGAAAACATCTGTGCTTTTTCTCTCAGGGCCTGTGTCATTCTCATTATGGCGGATGTGTTGCTCTAACCTTTTTTTTTTTTTTTTTTTGTCTTTTAACCTGAAACACACTGACCTTATGCCATAAACAATGAATGTTACTGTCTGTTGCAGGTCTGGAACGTGACAAGTTTGACAATAAAACTGTGACTTTTGAAGAACACATTAAAGAGGAACATAATATGTGGCACTATCTGTTCTTCATTGTGCTGGTAAAAGTTAAAGATTCCACAGAATACACCGGTCCCGAGAGCTACGTGGCTGAGATGATCAAGGTAAAACGCAAAGCTCGGACGCTCCCTTGAAAATGCACCCATCTCAGCTGATCCTGCATGTCAGTTTGTCGTAAATGAGTTGAATTCACTCGTAATCTTCGCGCTGCAGGACGACACAAAGGTGCAGCACAATTGTTGACGACCACAGTTAAGTTTTTCTGCAGGAAGTAGATGTTCTTGGTTAACCACATGGGTTTCTTCAGCGCAGGTCAAGCTATCTTATTACTGTTGTTTTGTTTTTTTTTTGCTATTTCAAAGTTTTTCTGAGGAGCCGCTCTCGTGGCTGCTGATGTTTACTTGGTCATGAATGAAGAGCAGCAATAATTGCCATTTGTGTTTGTGTCACGTCTGTGGGAACTGTGATGAAGCAATCTTTCTAAGTTACTGAATCACACAAACATTTCCCGGTTTCACCTCACGCACACACACACCCCCACACACACCCACCCACCCATAAACACACATGCAAACACTCACACCAGTCCACTAATCTGTTTCTCTTTTCTAATCTCAACTATTGTCTGCGTTAATTTAATAACAAACTGACTAGTGTAGACAAAAGAGGTCAGTGGGACGAGAAAGTACATGTGCCAAAACACTAACCCTAAAACTGAAAGATGTGTGACAAGGGACTCTGTAATTTATCTTTACTGTACACTATGGATTCAGTCAGCGAGGTCATCTACGCTCTGCTGCTGCCCTTGAGGCACTCGTACCATGTCAGCATTCAAACATGGTTCTCTGAACAACAAGCTTATCAAGCTACAATGTCTGATAGTCCAACAGTACATTTTGCACCAAATAAACCTTCTTTTTTTTTCAGTAAGTTTTAGCATATCTATATCAATTGTGATGTGCTTGGTTAACCACAGGAACACAACCTGGACTGGTTTCCACGAATGCGTGCCATGTCACTGGTGAGCAGCGATGCTGAGGGGGAGCAGAATGAAATCAGGAACCTGCAGGAGAAGCTGGAATCAACCATGAAACTGGTGGCCAACCTGTCTGGACAACTGACTGAGCTCAAGGAGCAGGTATCTGTGACAGATATTTTCCTTTTGGCTGCTAGTGAGTAGTGATGTTACCATGGGAGGAGAAGGGGTACATGGGGGGTGGAAAAAGTTTTCCAAATTGAATTCTGGGACTCAAGGTTTCCCATTAGAACTCTACAGTGTGACGGGATTATCAACATGATTCCATTATCTTGTGTTTGTAGTTATTTGCCATTTTTACATCTATGCTGCCACATTGTTTTGTCATCGGTGGCAGGAATTCTCCATATCCCCTTGATACCAGCTCAGCCACCACAGCAAACTATTGTTATTTCTGCTCATGTAGACGCCACAGATACGGGTCATTTCAGTGTTGCGGTGCCGTGAGAGACGACTGTGGCTCCATCTTGTAAAATACGACGCTTTGTCAAAAAGATCCAGGGCTTCAGTAAACGGCACTTTGCTTCAGGATTCATGTATTTCAGTGTCAACTATGATTTTATTTCTAAACCTCACCAAATAGTTTTGTGGTTAAAGCTTTAGCGGACTCTCTTCAGTTTTGGTATCTTAACCAAACCAAAAAACTGGAAACTGAAAGAAAAAAAAAAAAATGGACTTCTGAGTTTGTTTTCAGAAAATAAGAAAAGGGAGCTATAAGGTCCAAGCAGAAGGAAAAGAGAAGAAACAACTCTGGGTTCAAGCCTGAGTCATACAGATGATCAGCTGATCATCTATCCAACCTCCTAATGCTGATTTATTGAGCTTATATGCATCCATGAGTTCTGGTAATGTTTTTAACTTTGGCCAGTGGCTTACACGTATACTGGCGCCCAGTGAAGACGCTGTTCCAGATCATCATCAGTACCTAGAACTCAATAGGTTGAGCCTTATAATGCCAGATTAGTAAAGTGTTGCAGACCAAAATGTCCCTTTTACACTGTTCTGTTTGTTTCCCAATGCAGATGACAGAGCAGAGGAAGCAGAAACAACGAATCGGACTCCTGGGTCATCCTCCGCACTTGAACATTAATCCCCAACAGCCCGCCTGAAGGCTCAGGAGGCCACTTTCATTTGTGCCTGAACACTCCAGACAGTGGCCCAAATGTCGTAGAAAAGTGCACAAAACATGTCCATCTCTAGTATGCATTTAGGTCAAAGTCTGATTGCCTTTGTGAAGTGAAAATTACAATGCTCCATAGTGTGGGCAAGTCTGTGTGGTGAGAGTTTGCACAAAGTGCCTCTGCACCTGAGAATCCAGTCCTGTAAGTCGAGGAAACGAACACGCTCACTTCAGCTTTACCACCCCAGCTGCCTTTTTCTGCATTTGACACCTCTGACAGCCTGCCAAAGTTTGGCCCTTGTTCCTGAGGGAGTTTTCCTGTCGAGTGTCGTTCTGTTGAGGTTTTAATCCTCATTGTTGCACCAGCAAGCTCAGGTCACATGTTGATTTGAGAATTTATTTCAACTCTACAACATAATAATTTAATGTTTTGTTTTTTGTTTTGTTTTTTTTTCCCCATTTATCTGACAGCAATAGGAATGCTATATAATATGCAATGTCTATAAGAATCAACTATTTTGGGATTTTATTTGCTTTTATATTTGAAACAATTTAGCTTATATTTAAGATATGAAGAAAACCTGGAGAGTTGACAGTTGTTGACACTTATGAGTCATATGAAAAACCAAACTATACAATGTGTTTGGGTTTTTTGTTGTTTGTTTGAGTATTTATGATTCCCCCCCACTTATTTTGAATGCAAGCATTTGTTGTCACGTAAAGTAATCTCAAACAGAGGTCCTTCTTGTTCCAGGACAGTAAAGATAAAACGATAGATGGATTTGAGGCCACACTGAAGCATTTTATAAAGATAAATATTCTGACCCCTTTAAACCCTTTCCACGGCCATTATTGTGAATAATGAAGGCTTTGAACTTACTGGCGGGTCAAAGCATGTCATGTGATTGCTTTACTGCATAGCTTGGTCCATCCTTTGTTTAATAATAGGGGCTCAGTGGAGTCCCATTACAAGCACAGGCCCAGACTTAAGGATCAATGGGAGCAATGTTATACTGATTAAATATTCACTTCAGTATGTTTGCACTGAATTATGTAATCTTTAATTTATTCCTAAGCACTGGTATTTGCTATAGCACAAGAGATTTTTTTCTTTTCTTTTCCTTTTTTTTTTTTTTTTTTTGCTGTTCACTTTGTAAAACATCACCAAGAGATTGATTGTTTGAGTGTAAATGATGGGTTGAAGAAAAAAAAAACAAACAAAGAAACTAACAGATGTCACTTGGCGTGCTGCTTAACCAAACTCAACTTTTCTACTAATTGATAGCTTGTGTCTGAATTGTACATTCCATTCTTGGAGTCTATTTAAATAAACAAGTGTGTTAAATAAGCTGGTGAACGCGTTGTCTACATCAGCACCAAATACTCAGAAGGTGGACCAGAAGAAATGTCACAGTACAGAAAATGAAGGTTTGATATTTCTCCAAGTCACTGCTACGGAGTTTATTTTGAAACTTCAAAGTGTCATAAAATTTTAACTGCTCATTTAATGGTGTTTTAAGTGGTACAATGTTTATAGTTCTCAAAAGGCCTGAGAGAATGAAGAGGTGCAAAGAAGAAGTGAGACGTGTGAATTAACTCCTACGTGTATCCCTCAATAAATGGGGAAGTACACAAAATCATTGTTGCATGAAGGTAACGTGTTGCACTTTTTCACTTCTTGCAAATATTTAGTTTATTTAACGTTTGTTGATCTTAGTGCGGCACACAACAAAGGACCATTCATCTGCATTTTCTGTAGACAAACATCGTATATTCAGTCAATTTGCACCTAAAGAGGATGACATCACCTGAAACGTAACACATCTAATAACAGTATCACTTGCATATCCTGCTCTCTCTCACTTTGCGTTCACTATTTGTTTTTTTTTTTTGTTTTTGTTCGTTTTTTTTTCTTTTTGTAATTTTTTTTTCCAGCTGCATGCAGGGTGGTGAAGATAGTAGGATTCAATAGTACAAACTGTAGTTACTTCTGTTTAAATAAATACTAATAATATTTTTAGAATGTGGACAGTTTCAAGTTTATTTTCCTATTTTATCTTGAGGTAGGCAATAAATACATTCCAGGTATCCATAAAAACAGCCAATTTATTTCTACAAGTAGATGTTATTTTTCCTAATGTTATATATTCAATAAGAAGGTTGGTTCACTATTTGATTTAAGCACAATATTCTAATATTGTAAACTGTTCCTTATAAATTTTATGCCTGTGTTCAAAGCTCAAGGGGTTTTAAAGGAATAAACAGTTTATTTCCTCTTCCTGAAAATAATAAAAGGCAAAAAAATAAATAAATAAAATTCACCGAAGATGTTTTAAGAATTTTGCAAATGAACTTTAACAGAATTTGTCAGGATTTTCTTGAATCCAGTGTTTAACTGTGTTACTGTTCCTGTTACATCAATTTTAAAAAAATATTTCATCATAGCTGAATTACTGTAATCTGTCCAGTGATAGGAATATTTTGTTATTAAAAACTGTCCGCAGTTTCACAGTGACTGTGGGCAGGGAGGGGGCTGGAGCCGATGCCAGCTCTCATCGTGGGTGGGAGGCAGGACGTGGCCGAGACGGGTCAACTGTCCATCACAAGGCTACACAGACAAACAAGCTCATATTGTGAAACTACTTTTGCTGAAACAATCACACCTCTTTGTCCACAGTTACCTTGAGATCTTAAGATGTCTGTCAAAAAAGCCAAAATTTTGAGGTCAGGTCTATGAGGTTATGAAAACAACTATGACACCTGCTATTTTTAAAAGAGGGCTGTTTTTGTCAGATAAGAATCATGGATTGACAATAACTTAATGGCCTCGCAATGCAGTAAATATTTGAAGTAAATGCAATCGTTGTCTCAAGCTTTTAGTATTATTTTTGGGGTTAGTCAGATAATAAATACAGCTTCGTAAAAACTGTAATAATATTACTGTGCCATCACGATCAGACATTTAGTCACACAGTTGATTCAAAGTTCAATTTCTTTCACCCAAATACATGTGGCCACATGTGTGTTTCTTGGAGCTCATTCTGTGAGAATAACATTAAACTAATAAGATTTTGTTTATAGCTATAAACTAATGCTGTTGAAAATAATCTGTTTAGTCATAAGAGTGGCCATTCCCCCCTTGGTTTCTGCAGTGGTAAATGTCTCCGATCATGCAACATGCAACTTTATCATTATTCTTTCTTCTTCTACTTTTTTTTTTGTTCATTTTAAGAGGGTTATGTCAGAATCTGTTTTTCTGTGACCAGCAGCAGCAGACAGGTGCAGCTGCCGTGTGTTTGTTGAGCTGGTTGGCAGGATGTGTCCTGGCTCTCAGCAGGCTCCCGCGTCCATGAGGAGATCAACGTGACGGACGGTACCGCCTCACGGACACTGCACTGCCGTCCACGCACAGGTGCACGTGGCTCTGCCCTGACCGAGCTGTTGGCATCAGTTTCTTCATATAAATATGTACAGCTATAAATCTTTTTGTTGTTGTCTAATAATAGCAATGTCATTAGTGTTAACTTTTATCATTATTATCATTAAAAATTTTTTATCATTATTATTATTATTACAACTATTAATAATGTTTTACATTTAAATTTACAAGAGTTAACGTCTGTCAGTTGTCCTGGTGCCTATGAGACCTAAAGTCTGTATATAACCCTCCGTAATGTGTGCTCCTGGGACCAGCACAGTCCTGCCGGCTGTGTGTGTTTTTGTAGGTTTCTCTGGCGGTACGTGGCCTACCCTAACCCCCTCCACTGTCTTGCTGAGGCCCGCTGAACTCCTGCACTGGACCGCCGCCAGCACGTTCCCAGCACATCCTTGTTTCCATACACTTCAGCATGGTGGTACACGGGATCCAACAGGCCCCTCCCTCCCCGTGACGTCAGCCATGGTCCGTCCATTCGGGGCCTTATGTGGAGAAAGTGGGCGGTCCCTCCATCTAGGATACAGCGCCGTTTAACACGTGAGCCTCATGTGACAGAGGTAGGTCAGACTGAGCGGAGAGTCAGAGGGTTTATTTAACTCGTCGCTTCGTCCTCCCCCACTTTCCCAACGCGCCGCCAGGAGGGTCGACTTCCTTCTGCGGCGGGATCACGACGTGGAATTCACAGGAACTAACCTGAACCCCAGATAAAAGCTTATATTAATGCGAACTGTGTTGCGAACTATTTTTTTTTTTGAACATATGTAAAAAAGCGGTTTTGGTGTATTTCACAGACTCCTTCTGCAGCTCTGTCGCGCGTGAATAAATGCGTGTTTATTTGTGAGTGAATCGGAGAAGTACTTTGACTTTTGAGAGTGTAAAGTTACTGGAGTACATAGAATGGAGCGACCACCTCCTCTGTCTAAACGCCAAGCTGATCTGTCAGACGTGCAGGGGTAAGTTACACTCTGGAAATATGCCCTTCTTAGACTTTTTTTTTTTTTTAAATCTCCTTTCATTCTAAAAGTTGCATGCTATTTAAAACAAAAAAAAAAAACTTAATTTCTTACTCATGTCCTTTTTTCCCCCTCCACTTTAGGATGGATTTCCCTATGTATGTTTATAAACCTAGGCGGGGAATGAAGAGAGGAGATGAAAGCAAGGTATGTTTTTCAATTGTTAATATAATTGTCATTAATGTTAACGTCTTATGTTATAACCATAAAGCTTAGTGCGTGTAATCTTCCAGGGAAGAATTAGAGTGGTAGCAGTTCCCATAAATGGTTGACCTAATTCCTGCTATGACATAACTCCTGGATTCCTCCCTGTGGGTGTAACTGCCTATGATCATGAAGAATTTACGCAACAACCCTATTTATTCTTGCAGGATACCTACAAGCTGCCTCACAGACTTATTGAGAAGAAAAGACGAGACAGAATAAATGAATGCATCGCTCATCTGAAAGATTTATTACCCGAACACCTGAAACTCACCGTAAGTTTTTTTTTTTTTTTTTTCTAGTTGGGAGGGATAATGGGATTCAAAAGCATTGAGTAGCATGCGCCACCAAGTGGCTGATCAGGGGCATTACATGTGTACGGGATGCGTCAGCCGCTCATACCAAAGAGAAGGTTTCTTCTGCAATGTTTCTCTGGATTTTACTTAAAAAAACAAAAACAAAAAACACTTTAAATTCCATTTCATTTTCTATCCAGTTAACATATCTAGTTATCATCCCGAGACATAAATTTGCCTTTTTGTTTTAAAGGCCCAATTTCTGCTGATGTTGAGTCTCTTTCAAATGAATATGTGACAGCAGAGGAGACCTTGTGCAGATGGGGTAGAACAGCTTAGTCTCTGTGAGTTATATAAGCAGTCAGGATGTGCTGACTGTGCATGTTTCCTTCAGACTCTGGGCCATCTGGAGAAGGCTGTGGTTTTAGAGCTTACACTCAAGCATGTGAAAGCCCTCACCTCTCTTCTGGAGCAACAGCAGCAGAAGATCCTTGCTCTGCAGAGTGGCATGCAAATTGGTGAGCTGCAGTTGTTTACACTCACACTCATCTATCCAGTACCTGTAGAACATTGTGGTTTTGACAGACAGTATGCTAATTATTCAAAGGAATGTAGAATGGCCGGATTATGGAGAGCTGCAAGCAAATGACTAACTTTAAAAGGGACAAACAAAATGTGCTAAAACCTCACATTTACAAGTTGCAGAATTTCTAAAATTGCAATTTCTTTTTTTTCCCCTTTCTTTTTTTTTTTTATAGTAGAGCAGCCCTCTATCAGCCAGGAGAAGTCAGAGGAGATGTTTCGCTCTGGTTTCCACATGTGTGCCAAGGAGATTCTTCAGTATATAGCTAGTCAAGAGTCTGATGGAGACTTTAAGCCATCCCATGTAATCAACCACCTTCACAAATTAGCTGCAGAGGTACTGCAGAGCCCGAACCAACCTCGCACCCCTCTCAGTCCTCAACCTGAGGAGATCCCTGCCTACCACCAGCACGAACTTCACAAGGAGATGCCCACGAGCTTACCCCCTAAAACCAGCGAGGGCTATGGGAAGAACTGTGTGCCTGTCATCCAGCGGGCATACGCTCTACCGAGCAGTGAGCAGAGCGGCAGTGATACTGACACAGACAGTGGCTATGGGGGTGAGCTGGAGAAAACTGAATCTGGTGTGTCTCAGAGACGTCCAGATTATTACGGTCAGGAGAGCCAGCAGAAGCGACCGCTGGGTGATAGGCAGAGCTCCAGCATCAAGCAGGAGGAGGACGAACCACGCCACAAACGACCCCGCATGGAGTCCTCTGAGGATGAGTTGCTCTCAGGTGGAGAATCATCTTCATCTTCCTCTAGCGGTTACAGTAGTTACATGAGTGTTTCCCCAAATCATCCACCTCCTCCAACACACCCTCTTTGCATGCCATTCTACCTCATTCCACCCTCTGCTGCAGCTTACCTGCCAATGCTGGAGAAATGCTGGTACCCAGGGGCTGTGCCCATGCTCTACCCCGGCATGGGAGGCTCTTCACCGACCCTGCCTGGCGAGAGACCATCCCCACCTCAGCTAGTGTTGTCTCCCAGAGGAGGTTCTCCAGCCCCTGCCATATCTCAGACCCCCATGGACTCCCCTGCACTCCTTCAGGCACTAAAGCAAGTACCGCCCCTCAACCTGGAAACCAAAGAATGAGAGATGAAGGAACAGGAAGCAGAGCAATCGTGCTCTGATAGCTGGAGGCAGAATCAGTAGCAGGACGGAGAATATGACTGAGCTGTCCCATAATACGTAATCATCCATCTCCACTTTTCCTCAGCTTGGAGATCAACAGCCAGTTCGGGTGCTTGTAGAAAAGATCAAAGATTCAGAGGCAAGAGCTGCATCCGACCACACTGGGAGGAATGGGAAGCTCTAGTTGAATGTTCAAAGCTCAGTGGTTCTCCCCATCACAAATGTATTGTACAACCTGCACTTGTTCTGCAGACACAATCACACATTGGTTGAATGTAAGAAATGTTTTAGACGCTGCTGTTGAAGTGGAAATGCAGATGACACTGATGCATCTCACTCGTAGCTATTGTGAACTAGACACACCATTTAGAGGCTTTTGCACCAAATTAGGAGTAAGACTTTACCCAAAGTTCCGCGGCTATGTCCTTGCTCACCATTCTGATGACTGAAGGTCTCCCTTTAACCAGACATTATAATGACTGGCACAATAAAATAAAACGTGCCCTAAAGTGTGAACAGACGGGGGTGAGAGTAAAGCCATGGTAGATGAAGGGATGGGTTGCCACATGGCCAAAGTGAATGAAATGTTGTTTTTTTTGTTTTTTTTCTGGACAGACGGTTGAGATGGATTTCTGTAATTATTGTCCATAGACTTCTTGTACATTTATATTTTTGATACATGTTCCTGCACTCTGGGGTGTAGTGTGTGGACAGTTTTGTGTACTTAAACCATGTACATTCTGTAGCACTGTGCTGGACCTGGTCTGCATACTCAACATCTGTTTCTGCTCAAGTCAAACCCGGTGTTTGTTCTTGCTGTTGCCTTTTATTTGTGAAAAGCTGATAAATTTCAGATGTTTATTCTCTGTATTATGTAAGAATACTGGAGTCAAGGAAGTAAGGAGTGGAGATGTGAATGTAAGTTTTACCAGAAGACTAGTTTTCTATAGAGAGAGGTACTAAAGATTTTGTATTTTGGGACCTAAAGAGAGATGTTTGATGTACATATTTTGTTTATAAATGTTATCATATAAGTGTATTAATAAAGTATTTTTCCTGTGGAAAATGCCTTTGCCTGTGTATGACTGGAAGAGAAGAAGGATGTGGGGGAAAAATGCACTTTAATGTCACAACCTGTATGAAAGTAGGACTTCCAATTTGCCATTGCTCCTTCTCTACTACCATCCGTGTCCTTTATTAAAAGGCAAGAATCAACATCGGTCTTTTCTGACATCCGCTTGTTCAGCACCGTCACTACAAAGCATATATGCAGTACAAATCCCAAAACTTCAAACTAATCACCTCCTACTGAGCCATCACATTTTCCAGCGATGCAATAAAACTTAAGTACTTTATCTTAGTGCAGTTCAGCCTCTGTCAGTATTCGACAATCTTGTCAACCACTTCATTCTTTCCATTTTCATTTCACAGCTGTAGGAGTTTTGATTCATTCCATATCTGCTTTGTGTGTGCAAAGTTAAGACGAAGGCCATGACCTTCAAACTAAAATATCACTAGTTCCTATTTGAAACTGGATCTCTTCTAGTTGATGTTTTTTTTTTGGTTTGTTTATTTGAGGAGCTTCAAATGTAATCACTATTGTGATACAAGATTTGCAAGTTTAACCGCAGTTTCTAGGTAACTTCAAAATGAATTATTTCCGTTATTTAAAAATGCAGATGACTTATTTCTGTCAGCTGGTCCTCGGGTTAAAAATGAACAACTTATGAGCAGAAGCAAATGAGCATGTAAAGAAGCTTCTCTTTATCAACCCACTTGAATTCCTATGACAATATTAGAACCTTTTTTTTTTTTTTTTTTACAAACTGCCAACAAATGAGGACTTCTGGATTAAAAAAATATATCAGCCAGATACCTATCTGGCTGATATATTTTTTTTGAGCTTCTATTTCCTGTAGTAGCTAGTATGGCGCAAAATTATTTGATCTTTATTGCCACCTGCTGGGGAAATATACTACATCAACAGATAGATAGGAGACAGTTGTGTATTATGAGCTGTTTTAATAAAATTCAATATAAATTCTGCTAACAACATTTCTTAAAAATGTTTGGCTTCATTTCTGGAACTTGTGTGCTTCTGTGCATTATTCTTTGCAGCCGCCAGTGTTTTGTCTTTGTGAATTTTAGGGAATAACTGATGCTTGTGGACATTGGAATAGGATGAAAAGGCTGAATTATGACACAGCGTGGTTTGAGTCACAGTGTTTGGTCCCAAGTAACACAACCTTGGAAGGGAACCTTGGATTGAAGGACAGACCTGAGTAGAAATTCTGCGTTGGGTTTCAACACTTGTCTGGGGAAGAAATGATCTGGCAATGCGTGACCCACGACGAGCACTTAACTGAAGTTTACCTTCTGGTGTGATCTGAGGAGGGCTGAGGGAGAAGGAAAGGCTCTTTGGCACTAGTGTTGCCTTGTTAACATGAGGATTCGACCCAAACTGTTGCACCTTTGTCTGATCTTCAGGGTGGACCCTCAAAGGCTTTTTGCAAAATCTGAGGACACAGTGGCCGTTTTGAACTCCTGCTCTAATCTCATGTTGTCTTTTTGGAGACGTGGACGTTCCTGGTGTCCTTCTCTCTTTGTTCTTTTTGCCTGAAGGGTTATAAGCAGCCTCCATGTGTGGTTTCTGACCTGATAGCTTATGTCTTTCTTCCACCTCCCCTGGAGATGGCTGCTCAGTGGAGATGTGGACAGTGAGAGGTGGCTTAAAAGTAACAGTCTGTTTACGATGCACAGGCCTGGGATGCAGTAAGGGGACTCCTTGAAACAGCAGGTTTAAGCCCATGTAGTGAGGAACTCCAACTGCAGCCTGGAAATGCAACACAGCATAAATAAATGCGTGTGACTTTTGTATGGCATTCATTATTATTTATAATTATGATGGTAATATACACATATTGAACCAACAGACAGCCCAACCTGTTTATAGATTAGCTGGAAGCCTCCTGTGTAAGCATCAGGATCAATCTGTCGGTCTAACACAACCCTCAGTGTGTCCACCTGCACAGCAGGGCAGAGCTGTGCAGTCACAGCAGTGGAAGAGGCCATAGTGGGGCTGACATTGATCTCCAGGAGCCAAGGCCTTAGATCTCTATCCAACATGAAATCAGCTCCATAAAGTTCAAAGCTTGCTTTGCGTGGCTTGACTTGGTCCTGAGCTGTTTGCAGGGCATGAACTATCGCCTGCTGCATGCCTGGGACTACCACTGACTGCCACTTTTCCTTACGACCCTGCTGCTGTAGAAAAGAGCAAAACTGAGAGCAGGACCACATATTATCACCAGGCACTCCTGGATGGCGTTCCCAAGAAGGCTTGCAATGCTTCTGGATGGAGTTGTTGCACAGGTGGACTGAGCTGAGGATATACGTGAAGTTAAGTGTGAGAGATGGTCTGAATCACTTAGTATAATCAAATGTGTATGTTTAGTCTTTGCATTGCACTGTTAAAATAAAATTTAAAAAAGCACTTGTTTTTGTTCTTTGTCTGACCTGTCCAGTTTTTTTGTTGAGAAGGGCTGAGTGGAAAACCGCAGGTAACACTCTTTGTAGAACCAGACAGTCAGAGGGTTCCAGTCAGTAACAAGAAACCACTGACGGAGGTCAAACTTTGTGCCATGGACCAGCAGGGGACGTTCCAGGTATTTCTGAACCACCCACTTATTCTCCTTAACCAGCGTTCTGTCACTGTCCACAAGAGCCAAAATCTTATCCAGGCGATTCATACATACAATACCTGAGGGGTGGAGGGCATGAAATGGAAAAAGAAATGGGCAAAGAAATGCTTAAATGATGAGATAAAGTGAGATAGAGATTATTAACAAGGAATATTTGTGCATAACTGTGACTAATACATTCCATCATTTCCTTTGTTATATGCATTCTGGGAGATGTGGCACTGCATTAACCATGATCTGGACTGAAAGCAAAACATTATTTTTTTTAAACTAATATTTGATCTACAGTAAAGTTCTTCTGCCATTAAATCAAACTTGTGGAGTCCACAATTCTCCTCCCGCCATCATGGCTGATTCTTTTGATTTTCTGTGATGTCACACAAGGAAGTGGTGTGTTTCAGGTGTGCCTCAAAATGCATCCACAGGCATGTCTCTAATTAACTCAAGTGTTACCAATTAACCTATCAGCAAGTTCCAAAGCCATGACATCATCATCTGAGCTCCATATTGTTTAAAGACATAGAAATTCTTCTTTAAATAAATGTCTGATTATTAAGTAAAATGTATTAGAAATTAATTTGAAAGAACTCTCTCTCTCATTACTTTGGCCGAGAACAGGAAAAGAGTCACATTATGCAGTATCTACATAGATAGATAGGTAGAGTGGATCATTAGTAAAGGGTCTCACCTCTTCCTCTTGACATGGCTCCTGGTTTGATAATCCAGATGTTGTTCAGTCCATCTATGTCCAGCTGAGGACAAACCTCCTGCAGGCTGGCTAACATGGCCTGACAACACTCTACAAGCACACTGCTGCCTCTGATCACTGCACCTCCACTACATAAAAACAATCAGTGTAGCAAATTGCAGAATTGCAAGTACACCATTTGTACATGTCATATTTTCAGTATACAAAGCTCTGGAACTTGGACAAAATTGCCCCATGTTTTTAAAACATGTATAATTTTGAATAAAACATTAAAATACATCTAATTGCAAGCTGAGGTCATACATGAATGTAACATGGTTTTAAAAAAGATCTACGCGTGTAGATATCTTTAAACACAAGTGGACTATTTTTCATATTGTTTTCCTACCCTGGTAAGAGTCTACAATTGTTTTATAATCCTAATGTTTTGTTGACTCGATAAGTTAAATGGAACTAACAGCACAGCAGATTTAATTAGCCTTACCTGAAAGCAATCATTTTGAACAAATGCTAGAAGCTCCCAGAAGATACTCACTGAACAACCTTGTAGTAGTCTCTCAGAAACTCTTTCCACTGCTGTTCCTCCACAATGGGGCTTGATTCTGCAGTTACATCAATGTCACTATGCTTTAAAACACAGAGAAACTCCTGACACACTTGCAGAGCTCTGTGAATAATTTCTGGACCAACAAATTGATGTTCCATGTCATACAACTCTGCATAGAGAGACAAGATTGGTATTGAAGGAAAATATTAAGTCTTTTTCATATTGTGACATCTTATGTAAGTTAATTCACAGTTTTATAGCAGACTCTTACCATCTGGCGCGCTGTCCTTGGCTTTTAGTCCTTGACCTTCTTCTTTGTCTGTCCACCAATGACTTGTTTCAACCACATACTGCAGGAGGCTGGTACAGGCTGTCCTCCTGAAGTCCTCTTCAGTTTCATGGGAAATGAAGAGGATGAGAGAAATGAAAGCACGAGTAAACATAAAAACATCCAATGACACTTTGTACTTAATTTTGTTTTCAAATATGATTCCATGTTTTATTTGTTTATTTATTTGTAAATTTTCTTTCAACTTTGAGTGAATAGAAACACACAGCAAACCTATGAATGTTTGCTTTTCATCCTCTGCCCCAAGCCTGTAGCATCTTGGGAAGAAGGTATCAGGATCTGCTGCATCAAACCACTTGAGTTTCCGTAGGTTCATGCACAGCCCCACCTGAGAGAAACACAAGTACATGTAAGAGATCCAAGGAAGACCTATCTACTTCTGGTCCACGTAGAGAAACCTCCTTTTTTTTCAGCTGGCTGTTACAAATTCTTTACATACCTTTGTAAATGTTCTAGCAGTTGCAAAGTGGTTGGTCATTTGGTCATTCTGTAAAGCATGGCAGTCTATGCTATCCCTTCGAACTGTCCAGTAGAAATATGTAGTTTCATTTCGAACCAGGTGAGACTACATTAAGTTAACAGTAAAAGGATATGATGAAAGAATGCATTTGCTTTCACACTGTGTAAGGTATCAGTGTTCAGTGAGTTACTGAAGGTCACTGAGATGGTAACTTACCATGAAGTCATACATGTCACTAAGGTTCTCCTCTTTCTTGACTTCACCCACTCTCTCTGTAAAGAGATAAGAGGTGCGTGTGTGTAAACTCCGGCGCAGAAGTGTGTGTGTATAGAGCCTTTGCTAAAGCTTACTGACGTATCTTTTACAGTTACAATTAGGCTACAGGATTTGCATTATTTAATGCAAACTTTGAATACTGTAATGACAAGATGTTTACTTTTTTTTTTTTCAAATTATTCAATTTTATCATGTCAAAAGCAAATAAAAAGTCTAATTTTGCTGCTTTGTGCATTCATAGGATCATTTTCAGATCTGAGACATCCAAAACATGCAACACAAGCATGACCACGAGGTCAACACAACTGTAATAAACCCTTTGCCTCACCAGTTACATCAGTACTGACATCCCCATCACTACCATCATCCTCCTTCTCATCACTGTGACAGTAAAGTCCTCTCTGTACTGGACTGGACAAACAACGTTCCACCCACCCTCTGGCCCACAAGGCAGTACGTATCACTGGATATGGTCCCTGCACTGAAAATACTTTCTTCAACTAAGAATGACAGGAGAAATCACAGGAAAAACAACACATTAAAAAATGTGATGAAGCAATAGCAAAATCTGTTTTTGGATGTAAGAACCTGGACTGCTTTCTCCACCGCTGCCCTGGCTGCTTTCAGCCTGGCTGCTTTCAGCCTGGCTGCTTTGATCACTGGCAAGCTTGGCACACTGCTAGGCAGCCTCCTCTCCAGAGGAGTCAATGTGGATTCTAACACTGGAACATATTATTGGTCAAACAATCATTTACTAACTCTGTGTCCAAACACTTTCCACGTGCAATGTTTGTTGGCTTACCTGGCATTTGCTGCAAATGTTACTTGTTGTCCCTTTAACAAATCAATATATACTGTGGACGAGAAAGCAAAAAATAGAACGTTTAACATTAACATTGTTTTAGATCAACATATTGTAGGATATATAGCCATACTTATTCATGATTTAAAGTAATATAGTTTTGTTGTAGTTTTCCTTCAGACGATAACAAGAGGGAAGCTATTGATTTCACCCGCAAATGAAAAATGCAGACAGAGCCTTACTATAAATAGTATGGCATGTGACACCTACTTATGTCCACGCAGCAACTGAAGAAGGATGTAAATTGGGTCAAGTAGGCCTCTTAATTTGAACTGACTAAAGGTTGTCATGATGACAAACTCATGCGAAAAGCTGACTGCAAACATACCTAAGCTGTCCACGATGTGAGCCACCTTTCTCTCTGTCGTCTTTGATAACGATTACACGAGCACGAAAACGTGCGTTAAAATGCATTCTTTGAGGGGGGAAAATATTGTGAAAAATAATAAACATAAAAAAAGAAAAAAAGTTTGGACTCCAAGGTGGTCACTCCGGTCTGTCCGGAGAAAAGCGCTGTCCGGCTTCCTTCACGCGCTCTCACACAGTTCCCATGACAACCGTGCATGCTCCCACAGAATGTTTATAGTTTCCATAACAACTGTCTCCTAAAAAAAAAAAAAAAAAAAAAAACAGGACAGGGCACTATCGATGCATTGCGATGTAAGGTCCACCAACCATGAGCTGAATGAAAGTTGGAGGTTGGCGGAGCTGACGGGGACAATTAAAGCAACCGTGAAATGACAAAACATAACTTGTGCTGGTTGGACACAGGCCCATAAAATCTGAGCTCAGAAAGATTAGGAAAAACAACATTAATAATAAAAACTTGATGATCTAGCCTATGTGTTTTTGCCTGCTGAGAAGATGCACCTTCATAAAAGTTACGTTAAAGTCCCTTCGCACGTAAGAGCGCCTATCAAAAACAAGCTAGGCTATAAAAATGTTAGCCTATTTTTTTCTAACAAATCTTTTTTTTTTTAAAAAACAAATATTTTTTTTAAACCAGCATAGGTCTTAATCATACATAATCATTACAATAGTACAAAAATGCAAAATTCTTTAGAAATAGTATGCCTGAAAAAGGGACAAAATATGTTATAAATTAAAAGCCAAAAACACAAAAATGTACATGGATGCAAAAAAGGATTAAGTGAGTGGGTTAAAGTCCATGCATGCATAGAGGAAGAGACAGCTTCAGTCATCCCTCAGGCTGACCCAAACTAACTATAGGCCTTTCCTTCCATACATAACTTGATAGGGGGGGAAGTGTTCTGCTTAGTATATAGTTTCCCACAAGGTGGCGATCCAAGCTTTCAAGAACGTTCTAGTGCTGCAGTGGATCAATGACATGCACCATACCAACCTCCATGTTCATGTATCAGTGTGAACTTACACAATTTTGTTATTGTTGAAGCCATGTTCATAGATTGCCTGAAATTTTGTTTTTTAAATAAACAATTTTTTACAAATATAATTGACGTTTTACAGATATTGACAAGTAATTTGTCATTGTTATATAATTTACTAAATATCCAATTAATTGTGACAAGAACATTAAGTTATATTTTAATGACTACTACCCTGCATTGAATAGCTGATGTCAGTTATGATGGGTTTTATTAGTATTGTTGGATATTTTAATTTGGATATCTGAAGTAGCTAGCCAAAATGCTAATATTTCCAAGAAATTGGCTAAACTATGTTGTAAAAGAACATCAAATATTACAAACAACAATGACATTATTTATCCTAGGAAGACTGTCGTTATGGATGAGTAAAATTTTTGATTTTTGTTAAAATAAAAACTAAACACAGGAAAGTGATCATTGGACAGGACAGGACAGGACAGAAACACCGGGAACACACACACAAAAATTCCAGAGATGCTGGCTATGGGATAGAAATAAGAGAATGTGAAAGCTATTGACATACACACACGCACAGACACACACAAAACCATAAATATGAATGTATGGTAAACAGA
>JBAMYA010000020.1:13221539-13255324 GCA_037176975.1 Arrhamphus sclerolepis | reverse complement strand
CTTTTGTTTTTATATTTGGTTTTTTGTTGTTGGCTTTATTTATAATCTTAGCACATTCTTAAATGTGGGAGATTCAGTGGCAGCAGCACCGTGGTCTCAAAAGCTGGGGAGAACCCTGACACTAACGGAATGTTTCTCCAAAGAAAAGCAAAAATTAGCTGTGATTGGGAGGAACGGACATACTCATAATAGAAAAAGATAAATGTGTTTAAGTAACATTTTTTGCCAGCTTATGCAGCAGATTGCGACTACCTGCTCACTTTCCATCTCCAATTTAACGGCAAACATAACCTGTGAGCTGTACCCACGAGAATAAACACACCGTTGTACAGGTCCACAGGCAGCAGACATGAATATTTCAGTGACTGAGCTTCACACAGATTAATGAGTTGTGTCATGTCAAGCAAGTGTCTCAAACCTGTGGCAGTGTTGCCTATGGTATCGCAACTCATTACTGTACCTTATTAAAAGTTTACTTGACTGCCAGTGTTGCAATTATTCTCTCCAATATGTCTCTGAAGCTTTTTTTTTAATCTTTTGCTGCTCCATATGTGATGTTGCAGTGAAGCGCATCTGCAGAGTCTTAACAATCAAAAGAGTAATAAGACTCTCTGGAGTTTTGCTTCTTTGCATTGAAGCATTCAAAACATTTGGCGAGGATTCCTGACAAGTGCAGCCTTTGATGTGTGAGAGCATGTCACTTCGCCCGCCCTCTCTTAAACACCCTAATTATCACTTCTGCCACTTTGGCGTGTGTGTTTGTGTGTGAACTAACACACCTTTTTCTGTGGAGTTGGAAAGTGCCTCAGGGCACCACTCAGGTAGAGCAGCTTGTTTGTGACATGCCATAGGCTAAGAGGGAACTATTGTCACTTTGCTGCACTACCTTATAACACTGGGTCTAAAGTCGTTTAACAGGACATCCTTTAATTTAGAGTTGTTTTGTTGAAGAAGTGCATAGCAAGACGAACTGATGCAGCAGTCGCACTATCCATTATCTGGCACATGATCCACTATTGAAAAGCACAGAACTGTGAACTGAGACGATCACTGATCATCCACACTGCTCTTCCTGCTAAGGGTCAAAGAAGCAGACTGCAAATATTGGTCTCTTCCCATTAAATAACCCTCACCACATCCTCTGCTTCACCTACTTCTCCACAGGGAGGATTGCAGGCTGCAAGTGTGGACATGCCCTGCACTGACACTGGCAGTGGCCTACGCTTTTAATTTATCTCATTTGACACCAGAGAAATATGCAGCAGGGCAGAACACTCATATCGGTATCATGCAGAGTGTTGTCAAGTGCCAGGATGTGTGTTGACCCCACTATTAATTTCCCTCTCTCAGTCAGTAGCCCTTTTCATACTCGTTAGTGCCACGAAGAAGACATCAAGGGTATATTTACACTGCTTGTATTATAGCTTTTTTTTTCACAAGTTGCTTACATAATTTTTTAATAGCCTGATATCTTAATCTACATGGGTTATCAGCTGAGGATACGCTGTGTAAGCTTGTGCAAGGCTACCAACCTGGAAAACATTTGGTGGAAAGGGACGAAAAAAAAAAAAAAACCACACTATTTTGTATGTCCATGGTTTATACAGTCAATGATTTGGACCTATTTCTATTAGGGCTTTGACATGCCTCTTGTAGAGTATGTGCACATTTAGGCTAGCGATATACATGCTGTTTGACTCTGCGTTCGCATCCATAACCAGCCGCATTGTGAACGTTACTTGCTTGCGTACTATGTGGGCAGAGCGCGTAATACAGGAGGTAATCAGTTGGGGGCAGAATACCAGAGTTGGAAATACAACCATATAAGCAGTAGAAGAAGCTAATATTTTGTTTTGTTGCGATTACAGTCAGATAAAACAGCCACAGCATCATTTGGAGATGTTATGAACTATGAAATGAAATGAAAAATACTTTATTTATCCCAGAAGGGAAATTCAATAAATGAAACCAATGTCGTTGGGATGGGGGTTTGTTTGTATTGTGCTGCTGATATGTAACATTGACGAGAAACACCAACAACATTTGACATTTAACTTGTGGTCAACAAGTGTTCTGATCTACTCTAGCGCCACTAACGTTCAAGTGAATATTGCAGCTCGCATACGCATCACATCTTTTTTGGAGTACGTGCACGACCGACGTGTCAAAATGAACACAGGATATGCACGTCAGCCATGATGCATTCGCAGACGCATTGTTAACAGCAAGTATATTTCAAGCCTTAAACTGCTATGTTGTCATGTAGTTCCATAAAAGTAAATGGCAACAACTGAAGCTCTGAGTCTGCCTCAATATATCCTTTTTCACTAGAACATATTAGCTAAGCTGTCGCTTTCCAAACCATCCTTGGAGGCCAACAAAGGTGTATGTTAAAGTGGAAAAGAAAAGGAGAGCCTGCCCATCTGTATTTATGTCACTTGTCACAGTTGCATCTTTAAGGACGTATTGGTGGGGTCTATATTTCTGCTGAGATGGCAGGTGATTCATATCTGAATTATTTCCACACATTATTTTGTGAGCATTTGGCAATGTTTTTGACATAAAATTAGTTAGTTTTATTTTTCTACGACTATTTTCAACTTTTATTCTAAAATCATCAAAAAAAAGGATATTTAACAAAAATTGCGTGCCATATAAAATCAAGTGGTGGACCGGATTTAGCCCTTGGGCCTTGAGTTTGACACATGTGACCTATGTTGCCGCTGCTCACCTGGAGTGACCTCATCACCGGTGCATATCTCCATATCTTTATGTTTCACACATGTCAGTTTATTAGAAGGATAAAATGAAGGTCTGCTGTTAAAAGGGTTAGTATTTTGTGTAAGCTAAAAGTATTAAATATGCCGTGATCCAATAAGTAACCACATGCTTCTTGAGAATTTGCCAAGAAAGGTATGAGTGAGATGGGCTGACTTCTCTTAAGCCATGCTGGAAGTAGTAATCTGTTCTCAATGTGGGATGCATTAACAGCTGAATATGATACAAAAAAAAAAAAAATCAGTTTTGTCTTTCTCTAGTGTAACAGCATGGTGGGAAATTGTTTCATACAAAAAGGCAAAACAGTGTGCTTTTTATTACTGGATATGTGCTTTTGAGATGGTGCTGTGTGCCAGTGAACCTTTCCTGTCCAGACATATTTCCAAACTAAACTTGGCCTGTTGGCTATTAATTTAAGAAGGAGTGATATGCTACAACATGCAGGCCTGCTGCCCCAGAGATCATCGTCAGCAGCCAAGTATTCTCTCAGGAGGAGGGGGCTGGCCCAATCTGACAGTGACGCATGCCCCTTCACTATGTTTCTATACCTCATTTAAACTGGCAAGCATACAAGTACATGCTTGTGATGGTCTAAGGCACGTTTCAAACTTGAGGCTCGCGGACAAAATCCAGCCCGCCACTTCATTTTTTCCGGCCTGAGAGAGTGTGCAAAGACAATCATATATAATCATACAGCAAAAAGGCCACAGATGGTTTATTTTGTATTGTGTATCGACCAATATATTATCATTGCATAGTTTAGGATTATTTCCTGAATTGATAAACAAAATGCTCGGACTATATTCCTGAGTTCCTCATTCGCCTGGAGAGAATATTATTTTTGCCTTTTTGTTTAGTACTTTTTAATAATTTCAGTGTTCTCTTGTTTCAAAAATTTCTGTGACTAAGACAGGATTTCTTGTATCAGTAAGTGCAACACCATTTTTCCATGTGCAACGAATGCATCACTGTGGCAAATCTGCACATTAGTACTGCAGGGTGACTGAATGTTTCATTAGTAGTAGTGGAGAGCAGCTGCTTTACATCGAACTGTCAGGATTTAGCGAAAGATTTTATGATTTATATTTTATGTTGCTCATTTTCGTCAAAACTCGTAATTTTTATAAAATAAACTTTTTCATAACAAAAATTTTAAATTATAAAATAATTGCAATTTTACAACTTTTACAACTTTGTCAATTTTATGTCAAAAATTTTTTAAACAAAAAAAAATGTATGGTTAAAAATACAAATATAAGTTTTGTGATAATTGTGATTCTTAAAAAAAAAAAAAAGTCTTGATCTAGCAAAATGTGTAATTTTACAAAGAAAAGTATCTTTTTTTTTCAAAAAAATGACCATTTTCCTAAATTTGTGATTTTACAAGAAACAAATTTGTGTTTTCAGAAAAAGACAAAAGTCTCAATTTACAAGTCATGATTTGTGCGAAAAAAAACAAACAAACAAACAAAAAAACTTTTTTTATTTATTGTACGACTGAGTTCAGGAACTAGTGGGAAATCTGACAATATAGCTGGCTGAGAAAAGGAATAATCACTGGCCCTTTGATGGTAACCATGGTGATAATGTGGCCCAGGACAAAATAGAGTTTGACATGTTTGGTCAAAGGAAAGAGCTGAATTTGATTTGTGGGATGAGTTCAACAGTTACATTTTTACTGCCATATTTCTTTGATTTTTTTTTGTCATTCTGCAGTACTAATGTGCAGATTTGCAACAGTGAGGCATTCATTGCACATAGAAAGATGGTGTTGCACTTACTGATCCTCTGTTACGGTGAATAAGGAACTCAGGACCACAGTTCCAGCACCTTGTATATCAATTCAGGAAAGAATCCCAAGCTATACAATGATAATACATTCGTCAATATACAACAGAAAATAAACCATCTGTACTCTTTTTGCTGTCAGGTTTCTTGTTTTCTTTCTGGACCATCCTCACTGCTACTGGAGACAACTCCCACTGTTTTTTTTCCTTTTTTTTCTGTTCAAATATCATATTTGTTCATATTTACCAGATGTGCATGCAGACTGAGAAGAGGCAGGCATTGTTTCAGCTTCATATTCCTAGATTTGGACTTATGATCTGTCTTGTGTTGCTGTAGGAAGCTACAGATGGGAGATTTAAAATGCTGAAGACTATAAAGAGACTCATGAAGGTTACTTGAATGCATCACTACGTGCATCTGCTTAAATGTCATTGACCATGAAGAGAGTTTCAAACCATAAAGAGGATGTATCATGAAAGTGAAGTAATTCTGTTTGTTTAGGATCATCTCTTTGTGTGTCTTGAGGGACTGTTAAATCAAAAACTCTGGCATAACACAAGTCTATTATTTTGTCTGATGAGACCTGGGTCTGAAACTTCTTGCTCAGTCAGAAGATTAGAGAGGAATTATCTAGCTTCCCCATCTTTATCTCAGATCAGGTTGGATTGGCTGCATTTCTGAAGTAAGCAGCACAAAGCCGTCATAGCTATTTTGAAAGAGGCACACCCCAAAGGAAGAGTGAGGATGGCGTGGAGTGGAATAGTTCAATGCACCGCTTAAAAAAACAAAACAAAACAAAACATCTGCAATGAACAGAGATGCAAAAAAAAAAACAACTCAGATGTGGTCTTTTTACAAAAATCACAGGTTTGATGTAAATGAGCAACTTTTTTTTGTAAAATTGTTTGCTAAATCTGACTTTTTGACAAAAACCAGCTGCTCTCCACCTCAGTTATTCCACTTTTTGATGTCAGTACTGAGTCAAAACATGCAGTCACATTGAAATTTCCTCAGAAATGTTCTGGTTGGAAGTTCATGATTGTCTCTGCACGCTCTCGTGGGCCAGATAAAATGAAGTGGGTGGCCGGATTTGGCCCACGGGCCTTAAGTTTGACACTCCTACTCTAAAATGTCTGCAGGACCCATCCAGATCAGCTTTGTCGTCTCAAACGTTAGCAAAGGCCAAAGCAGAGCGTTGAGTAGTGGGCTTTGTTAGCCAGAAGCACCATCAGAATCTGGGCAAGTGTCCAGGAGGCTCAAGGTGGACTGGATCCCCACTCCTTCGTGCTCTCACTGCTGTGTAAACACTTAACTTCCTCAAAACAGATTCAGATTCACTTTTTAATTACTTACGTTAAAGAGTGAACATGGGGAAATCACATGGTAGAAATGTAATAAAAAGATATTTTTGCTGCATGTGGAAGACTTTCATGCTACTGTAAAAACACAAGTGGACTAAGAAAAAGCAAATGAGGAAAGCTGGAGAGTGTGAGGATCATGTTCCCTCACTGGCTTGCTTTCTCCTCCTAATAGAGCCATGGCCATTCCTCAGGGAACAAAGCAATGTGTTCCTGAAACAAAGCCCCCCTGTGTTTGTGCAGACCCCCTAGAGTGAACCTATACACAGTAATGGGCTACTTTAAAAGTTTATCAGGCTCTCATAGACTCCCGTGCTCTGCTGCCAACCTCTAAATCTCCGGGATAAGTCTGTGTGCTGTCAAGCTCTAATGTGGTTGACAAAGAGCACAACAGCTCAGCCTCTCTGAGCCTTTCTTATAATTGTAATCTGCTACTTTGGAGCTGTGGATGGGGAAACGGTGGATTCAGTCTGAAATCTAATATGTCTAGCTGCAACATATCAGGATACCACTCACAAGTTTGATTTACCTGCCGAGATTTCAGATAATTCATTTAGCGAACACATACTTCTGATACCCTGTGGGAATTACAGTGCACTTTAAGACAACACTGAACATTTTCTTTCTGTCGTTTCCTGTCTTTTTAATGTGTTTCTTCAGCAATATAGCCTTTGTGTGTTTGCCTGGCATCAACTTCAGCTGAGCTCCATTCTAACGATTCACAATATTCGCAGTATTCAAACGAGCACATTATCACGTGGCCCTGCCTGAAGTGAAGGTTGACTTTGGTTTGAGTTGAGGAAAAGACAGAACAGGGAATGATGTCTCATACCTGGAAAGACTTGACACTGGGTTATGACACTTTTTTACAAATTTGTTTCAGCAGTTCTATTCATAGTCTAAAACAAGCAAAAGGAAATGGTTTGTGAAGTTGGATTTTTTGACAGCACCGTCGTCTCTCAGCTCTCCCTGGTGTCGTGTACATTACAAGTGGACATGGGAGATAAGGCACAAGGAAAGACGGCCCATTAGACTCCAATTTTCATGTTTTTACTGTGTCAGAACTCGGATATGCAGCATACAGTTAGATCGGACCGAGTTTATTATCAGATGACTGCGAGGTTAGATTACGCGTTTGTTTCTGAATGCACAGCTCTCCATAGGGCGTGTTGTTACTTTGCACTCCTCACATTCCCTACTCGGCTGACAGATGGTCCCATCCAGCTTCTCTCTGATAACAAACACACTGAGGACTTGCTGACAACCTGCTTCAGGAGGGCCTTCGTGTGTGTGTGTGTGTATGCAATTCACTCTTATTTGCACACAGACAGACACTCAGGGATTCATCATTCATCTTAAGACACAAATATAAATAATCATATGGTCTAACCACATGTTGCACAGAACTCACGACAACTGCCAATCACTCCGCTGACCTGCAAACATTCCTTTGGTGGGCACAGTTATTGAATCAAACTATACAAATATAGCAAATCTAATGCTATTAATCTGTGCTTATTGATGTAACCCCATGTTAAATTTAGATCTGGCTGGAAAGACTGGTAATATCAGATTCCATAGGGTGTCTGTTTGAAAAGGTCTGTAGATGGTGTTTATTTTAAGCCCCGGTGTTGAACATGTTGATGAGTTTGCGTACTTGGGTGTCCGGATGTCTTCAAAAGAAAACACCTACCAGCCTCACAAGAACCTATAAAATGATTATGCAAAAAAAAAAAAAAAATCACTCTCATATCTTAAAGAAAAAAAAAAAAACTTTGAGGGTAAAAGGTTGTAAAAGGTTGAGGTTGTACCTTTAGGCTCATACAACTCGCAATGACCACATTCCTCCTTGACTCTTTTAATTATACACCAGCAGACCCTTTGTTCAGATACGTGTGTAACAGCCAAACACAGCTAACTGTATTTGACAGTTGATCCTCTGGTTTCTTTCTACCACATTTTGGCTGCACGGTCAGCACAAGGGAACTCTGGGTAACCTCAAAGTGTGGTTCTGTGTTGGTTGTAGAATCCAAACTTTGAAACGGGGCTTTCCTGCTACTCTGTTGGTGCAACAATATGTGAATGCCACCATTAACGGCTCTCGCTTATAGATTGCAAAGGAGTGTGTTTGTCTATGGTGGGGCCGGTGACCTTTGCTGTCAGAGCAGTGGCCTCTCTGCTCTGCTTGTATGTGGTTGCTGAACCAAGAAGAACATATAAAACAAACACTCCAACACTGAACTGCTGGCAGTTTGGGTTCCTCTGGGCTTGTGTGGACATGTCAGCCTCATTGTCTTACCAAATTCTCGCACTTCTCTGACCTTCAGAGGATGGTAACCAAGCAAGGAAAGGAGGAGCTTAAACCCTTCAAAATCCTGCATACTTATTTTAACTTGGTATGTATCTGTAAGTTCCCTACGCAACAGACTGCCACTGATGAAAGACCTCCGTCTTTTGATTCCATCAGTAGGTATTAAAGCAACACCACATAAGATTGTTTTGCTGTGTTGCTTTAAGCTATCAACACCATGTTACAGACACTCAGCCACACTTATCTCTAATGTGTGGTGTTAAGTTACTGGATTGCTGGTGGAAAACAATCAGATAAGTCTATGCTGGTAGTTCATGCATGTCAGCTGTGCACGGTTGTGTGCGTAAAAATGTGCATGCTTAACTTGGCAGCGGACATTAATGGACTCGTGTCTCCATGCAGAACTGAGATCTACTGGCACTGCTCATCACTTTGCCTACCTGCTCAACACAACTGACTACCGGATCCTTCGTATGGATGAGGACTATGATCGAATGTACGTTGGCAGCAAGGACCACATCCTGTCCCTGGACCTCCATGATATCAACACAAACCCGCATATTGTAAGTAAAATAGACATTTGCAGTGGTATGAAGCACCTTTACTTCAGCACTTATAGCAGCAGTCCCAAGGGCAAAATTATCTTTTCTTTTGGCCCAGTAGTGGCCCAGTAGTTTGTGTTGGATTGCTCTTTTCTCAGTGTCATTGTATTAAAACACTGCAACTGGGTTATGACAATCCCAACAGGTATTGTAATAATAACATAGGTGGATATCCCTTTCACAGTTTTAGCCCAAAAATCCAATAAATGGCACTGATGTGTAGTGACTTGGATTATAGCAATATAATGTCTGCTCCCCCCCGACAGATCCATTGGCCAGTGTCCGAACGAAGAAGGATGGAGTGCCTTGTGAGTGGGAAAGACGCGAATGTAAGTATATTTGAATACAAAACCTCAGTTGGGCTGTTCAGCAGAGGTGATTTCCATCAACTTCTAAACGAAAATAATATATAATTTTTTAGAGGTATGGCATTAAAGCTCCTTCCGTTGTTTTCTATGGTTTTATTGCGGGGAACATATTCAAATGGTCATCACCAGTACGTTCAGACTTGGCCCAGTAAAACACTGGTTCCCTTCAGTCTAGCCAAGGAGACAGAAATGAATTGGAGCAGAGAAGCTCATTCAGTCTCACCATCCTGCTGCTTGCCAGCGCCCAGGTGGGGAGCACAACACCGGCTATAGTTTTGATATATTATCCAAATATTTGTATGGAAGCATATCATTACTGGCATATTTTTAAATTGACTTAGTCTGCATTTGGTAATGCTGCAGGAGGTGCACAGTCAAAAAAAGGCCATGATTTATTTTTTTTTGTATTTGGTAAATGGAAGGTTAATTTACGTTGAGCATTTGTGTTCCCAGGAGGAGTGTGCGAACTTCATCCGCCTGATCGAGCCATGGAACCGCACTCAGATGTACATCTGTGGGACAGGAGCTTACAATCCTGTCTGCACCTTCGTCAACCGTGGACGAAAACCTCAGGTTAGAAAATAACGCCTGGAGAACGCAGAGGCCAAGAGGGCGATCTCAACAAATATGAATGACTAATGTAATAGCTTGCTTCTCTCTCTTTTCTATTCCCTAGTTCAGCTCAGGGATGTCAATCTCTGTTTCATCCCGGGCCACATCATCACCATGGTTACCGTTAAAGGGCCGGTCATTCTTTACCATCTGAACCAACTATGGTGTCAGATTTCCTAGTTCCTGGACTCGGTCATTAAAAAAAAAAAAAAAATTGCCAAAAAAGTATCAAATTTCAAAAAAACAGTTTTTATTTCTACTACTACTATTTCTTGAATAATTGTAAAAATAAAAAAAGAAAAGAAAATTGTGAAATGCCAAATTTCGCTATATCACATCTTTCATTCACAAAAAGTGAATTTTTGTCATGAAAGATCAAATTTCACAAAAATTGAGACCTTTGAATTAAAATCACTTTTTTTTTTTCTTGTGATGTCACAAATAATAATAATTAAAAATACACAAGCAGTTGTTTGCTAAATCATGCCTTTTTGATATAAACCAGCTGCTCTCCACTTCAGTTATTCCACTTTTTTTTTTTTTAAAAGACTTTGTTGGCTCTTGTGGCCTTTAATTGAAAGTGTAGAGACAGGAAACTGGGCAGAGAAAGGGGAAGACGCGCAGTAGAAAGACTGACAAGCCAGGAGTTGAACTCGTGATCAGCTGCATCAGCCCGTGGCCTTCTACATGTGCCGCCTGCTGTAACCACTTGGCTATGCCACGGCCTGATATTCCAGGTTTTGATGCCAGTACTGAATCAAATGGGCAGTCAGACTGAAATTTCCTCAGAAATTTTCTAGTTATAAGTTTATGAATTTCTTTGCACGCTCTCGTGTGCAGTTTGACTTTGACACCCCTACCTAAATTTGTAGCGTGCATGTACTTTACATTAGCCTTTCAATGACTTTCCACCATCTTTAAACCTGCTTGTGGTACCACATGGGGATGTGGCAAATCAGCCAGCACACCAGCCGCACCAACACACAGCTGTTGTCCCCAGTGAGCAGTTAATGCTGCTCTGTTTAGTCTCAGCGTTTAATGGGACCTCTTGAATTTCCTAAACCATGCCAGGAATAACTACCTTACCACACTCCTCTTTAACACCTCACTCTTTCTTGAAATGTCACACTTGTTTTCTAATGACGATCAGGGGACTTTTCTAAAATCCAATAAATATAAAGTTAATATGCCATTGTTACGCTCCCCGGAGATCACAGAGAGCTTGCAGAGGCAAGCACAGCTCGCATGAGTCCCTTGTTTGCACAGTGTTCCTCCGTGACCCCCACTCACTAATGAACGGCTTCCATCCAATCACACACCTATCCACCCCTTCATGTATCCTTCCAGACCACCTGCCAGACTCTACCATGTGGGACTTTGGGTAATTGGATGTGGGAGCTCCCATTATGGGGTGCAAGTGGAATGTTCCAGTTCTAGTTCATTAATGAGAGGGCTGTTGGTTTCTGAAACACTGAGCAGACAGATGTAAGTCCTACCCTCTATAGAAGACTATTAACTTTGAGTCAAAATAAGTGAAATAAAGACAGATGCATACAGACACATTAGAATTAACTGTTTAAGAATTAAACAGCATGTCACTGGCATTTGCAGACCCCAGTGCAGAATACATTTGGAAATGTATTTTCTTACATCAGGGTTGGAGCATGTTGTAAAGTGTATTTGTTAAAATGTTGTTTTGGCAGCAGGTATTAGGCCTGTGGACCGTTATTATAGAATTAATATCAGGTTAGGCGACTACTGTTGTTGCTTTTTACCACCATCTGGTCAAGTAAAGCTACATCAATTCTTGAATGATCTTACACATAAATACACATACCTATCTATTGAATTCATGCATTTGCTTTCTACTCATGTCAGTAGTTTTGATTTGAAGAGTTTTTCATCATGTGTAGGCTCCAGCAGTCTGCACCATCATCAGGATCCTTTTCCCACCAGGAGCGTAACACCCAGACTGCTGTTTGCTGTTTCCCGTTTTAGACGTCCATATATCTGCAGATGGCCCAGTCCAGAGGAAGGGCTAGCCGTGCAGCTGAACCCAATGCGGTGCACGAGACACTTGGACTGAAGGTGCGATGCGGGCCTTGTCTGCACCACAGCCCTCAGAACTGGCCGGGCTCGTGGTCATCAGCAGCATGCTTCTGTTCTGTGTCTCAGACATTTTTTTGTCTTCACAATGTTGGCATGCATCTTCATCAGTTGCTTGTGTCCTTCATGTGTTGTCTGATTTGGACATGAATTTAATTCCATGCCATTTCATTGTCTTTGTGTAAGCCTCCATGTGTGAGCACCCTGTCTTATCTGTGCTAAATGCCATGTTTTGCATGAGTGCTGGGTTATTACATGGAAATTGCTTATCAGGCTGCTAAAAGAACACGTGACACACATTTAATTAAATAGGATTTTATCTTTGTTCATTGCATGGCATTCTTTTTTCTTTCTTATTATTTTTTTCTTATTCACTGCGCTTATCTGAGCCATTGCAGATTGTCCTTAAAATTCCCTGGACTTCTGTGAGAATATGGTACAGTCTCTTCCACACAGACTTGTCACCATCTGACCCGCTCCCACAGCAGGCGCTGTTAGCCCAGAGCAAACACCAGCCCTCTGCAGCCAACCAGCTTTGTAGGAAGTACTTGAAAACGTCTTCAGTGAAAGCACGTGGAAAGACAGAAGGGAACCTTTGAATGCTGCTGGTAGTTTTATATAAACTTAGACCCTTCAATTATGTTTTTTTTTTTCTTTAAATTACAACAACATACAAAAAACAGAGAGATACAAAACATAAGGCACAAGAGAGCTATGAATGGAGGAGAAAAGAGGAGGACACAGGAAAAAAGACTGTTATAATAATAACAACAGCAATGATAATAACAGTATACAAATTCATAGTTATTATCTGACAGACCAATAACTGTAATGGCATTTAGTAATAATTATAGGACAATAATAATACCAATATCAACAATAATAATAGTAATATATTATTATTATCACCATCATCACTGCTTCTACTACTACTACTAATAATAATAATGATAATAATTCAAAAATTACCAAGAGAGAAACAAGAGAAAAATCTACTTAATTACACGATAATAGCAGAATTGATACTACTATCTTACTAATGACAATAACAATATGAATAAGGATAATAATTTCAATCGAATTAAATGTACTTTAATACTTTTTTGTTGTTATTGTTTTATGAAAAAAAATGCTTCAGATATTCAACTCTTTCTTTAGTTTCTCTTTCCTTTTACATGTTGTAACATTTTATTCCGCGGCAGAATTGTAAAAACACATCTGGGGCTCGGTTTCCCTCCAGCACACAAAAGTGTTTGACTCTTCTTTTTTTTTTTTTTTTTTTTTTTTAACCAGTAACTATTTGGCATGGCTTTGAGTCAACTGCCAGCACCTTCTCATTTGCACAAGGGCTGATTTTAATCAGAGATGAGTAGGGAATTGCAAAAGAGTGCATGGATGATCCAGTGAAGTAAGTTTGGCTCGGTGCCACAGTCTCTCCCCTGCTTTTAGTGCTGATGGACACTGACAGAGATGTCTCCAACTGCGTCCCCGCTGGGTTAGAAAAATGAGGATTGGACATGCTCCGGTCAATGAGGCTGGGCCACAGGACATGTCATTGCGTGCAACTGTTTTATTTTCCCTCCTCCTGTACGCATATTCCTGCCAATCACTTCTCAATGTGGATGCTACAGTTGGATGCCACGAGCAGTGAGCATCAGTCATCCAGCCTCCATCCTTGGCTTGTTTTTTACTTGAATTACAGGTGTCAGCATTCAGCCTGCACACCCACAGGCACCAGGAAGCTGAGAGATATTTGGCTTGCTGCTTATTATTCCAAACCCTAGAGACACAGCCTGTGACACATTGTTTTCCACAGTAGTGGCATGGAGATGGAGTAGAAATTCCTTACCTTCCCTGCATGTTTTTTTTTTTTTTTCCTGTGTGAACATACACTCATTATTCTAACACTTCATCCTCCATCAGGCCCTATAGGTCCCAGAGGAGGCAGAGGAAGCACGTATGCTCCCTCGTTTCTCTACACAAGGGACTCACAGTGACAGGATGAAGACTTCTGAATTTATTGCCATCTCTGTATGAATTTTTCCATTTCAGGAAGATATCTTCCATTTGGAGCCCGGCAAAGTGGAATCTGGGAAGGGAAAGTGCTCCTATGACCCGAAGCTCAACAGTGTGTCAGCTTTGATCAGTGAGTATTATACGACGTGGTCGCGTGAGAACACAGGATACGGTTCATCCTAGATCCCCACCAGATCCTTAACAACAGCAGTCTTTCACCTCATCCAGTACCTCCAGGACCTCACAGTGTTTGTTTTTCTGATCCTTACGATCATAAATGCCTGATTTTGCAGCAAACTTTTCACAAAAATTGCAGTGAAATTTGTAGAACTTTGTACTTTAAACTATTTTTGCTGCAAGAAAATGGAAAAAATTGCAAATTAAGAAAACTTTTTTAACATAATTTACTTAAAAATCTCTGTCTCAAAACTGAAAACATAAAGTTTGTATAAAATGCATGAATCATATTATTAAAAAAAATCAAAACAAATAAAGTGTAATTTCTTCCAAAAGTAAGAAGATGGAACTTAAAATTAAGAAAAAAATAAAGTCTTTTGCAACTTCAGTTTTATACAACTAACTCAGTCTTAGTAGAATATTGTTAAAGACTAAACTTATTCAGCTATTGTTTCTCAAAACTAACCAGTTAACTGTAGAACTGGTGATTGCCAGTCTTCCCAGGACTGGCCTTTTCTTTTAACTATGCCAATTCTGTTAAAGCCACAGCTGCATAAAACCCCAAAGGCACCGTCCAGTCCTATTAATAGAGGGCCTAGCTGATTTTTGTTTGGGGGGGGGGGACTGACCCCTCTATTAACAGGAAGGACAATTAAATGCTGTATTTTCATCTTGTGATGTGACATATAGACAATATAGAATATCAAATTGTCAAAAGCTTTGTTTGAGAAGGTGTGTTTGCAGGTGAAAGAAAACTTTACACTTTAATTATGATACATCTGTCACATATCAAGCATTTTCACCAGTGTGGGTGCACCTGTTAAAATTTAATATGAGAGAATCTCTGAAGAGCTTCTCACGCTGGTGACACATATGAGGCTTTTCACCTGCGTGGAAAAGCTGATGCTGGTGTAAAACCGAGGCCCGTCTGAAGAGCTTCCCATACTGGTCACAAAGGTGAGACTTCTGTCCGGTGTTGGTCCGCTGATTCCGGCTCCTTTTGGCTTGGACCTTCGTCTTTGTCTTAATGAGAAGTCCTGGGTTTTGCAGAGGTGGTTCTGTGAAGCAGGAACAAGTGACACAAAAAGGCACAAATGAGGAAAACGGAAGTGCAAACACATACCTTTTAAGTACATGCAGAGCATATAAAACCACATTCATGAAAAAGAGATTTAATTAACATGCTTTAAAATTATGAATTTATTAATATATTGGCCAAATGTATTAAACAACCATGAAATTCACACACTCTCACCCTCATCATTGTGACAATTAAAATATTCAGTGATAACAACAGCCCTAGTTTGCTAAGGAATATATGAGAATGTACATTTCGAAACGTAGGCCGAACAGTTTTAGCTTTTATTGAATTGCTTTGCCCTATAATGATCACCAACTCCCAACAATTTCTTGTGCCATGAACTTACAAATCTTTGGCCAAAGTTAGCTGGTTAATTGGTAGCATGCTAAGGGGCATGCATTCAGGGACCGACGCAACATGTTTGAGGAAATTGATGAATGTTTCTGATCGCCAAGGCATGTGCCACTGCAACTGTGTGGTTGTCTGGAGCATCTAAATCCCCCGAAGCTCTGTTCTCATCAGATACCTCATCATGTTTTGGTTTCTGTGGTTGTAAAGTTGATTTGTTTGTTTTGTTTTGTTTTTCACCTTTTGGAGCCATCACTTCTAACAATTTGTGAAATGCACTTCTCACCTCGCATAACCGCTTCATTCATTCAACTCTAATCAAGTGGTTTTGACAAAAATGAGCAACTTTTTGTTTGCTAAATCCTGACTTTTTGACATAAACCAGCTGCTCTCCACCTCAGTTTTTCTACTTTTGTATCTCAGTACTGAATCAAAGTCTTTACACGCTCTTGTGGACCAGGTGAATTGAAGTAGAACTCAAAATACTATGGAAGGACAATTAGGAACTAAAATTAATTTTCCTGGAGTCGATTGTGCATAACACAATCAAAGATGTTAGAAACCAATCTTAACTTAGAACTGGTTCTTTGTTTTTTTTTTAACAGCAGTGATTCTGGTGAAAAAAAATGGTGCTATGCTAGCCCCAGATCCCTGCTGGGGTAGATTCAAGAACTAAGGTTTGGTCCTGATTCTTTATTGTCATCTGTGGGAGTATTTATGAGGCCGATGTCCCTGCCTGTCTTTCTTTGTCCGGTTCAGGACACAATGAAAAGCAATCTTCTCTCTGCAGAAGGTGTAAATCATTGGCTCTTCCTTCACGCATTAGTGCCAGCTGACCAGTATGGAAGCAGGACTGTCATCCAAGATGGATTTACCTCCCACTTTCATCACTTAGCATCATACACGGGACTCGGTTGTTTGTGTTGATAAAGATTAAGAACTCTGCAACAGATTTAGTATTGACTACCGACTGTTCAGCTCTCCACCACATTACGCATCCAATCATCCATGAGCTCTGTAATGGTTTATCATCAATCTCCCCTTACCACTGCTGGGGATCAGAGCGTTGAATATAATGACTGTGTTTTTACTTCTGTCTCCATATTCAGTCTCTGCACAGCAGCTAGCACACCAAAGCCTTGCTGTTCTGTTTTTTTAAATATTATTATTTTATTTTTTAAACAATATTTCTATCTGGAATTTAATGAATACTAACAATAATAACTGATATATAACACAGAACCTGTAGAAAAAACACACACATTAAAATAATAAATAAATAAATAGAACTTGGTACAGTTTTTTTCTCTCTTTCTATGATTATGAGAGGTCTACTTGTGAAAGAAAAGATATAGTCATTCCCACATCTTTCTAAATATACTCAGTTTGCCCTTGAGAATATAAGGTAGCGAGTTTCTCTGTTTTCTTCCAGAATTTTAGCTACCAGGTATTTTGCATAACTCATACCTTCCTGTTTACCTAAAAGGTTGTTGTGTACATTTTTCAGGCGGCTGATATTGATGTAATCATAATTTATGTTTCTATGAAGAGCAGGAGAAGAATTTGTTATGAAGTTTGAGTGCTGTTTTATTTTCATTTATTGTCTTTAAGAAAAAACAAAAAAACCCTGCATAATGATTTCAAACTGGAATTGCCATTTTTGTATTAATAAGTTAAATAATATTTGTAATTTAGTGTTTGACATGTGTGTATTAAACCATTAAAAAGTCAGTTAAGCACATTTGAAGTTATAATTATATTGTGACGCTGCGCTGCTGTATTGTGTTATGAAGCAGCAATAATGCATCACTGAACAAATAACGGTTTTAAATATACTTCTTGACATAAATGTTTGTGTTATTTGTCAAAGGTTGAGTTTGAGGGATGTCAGAGTCGGGGAACTTTCCTAAACTGTTTTATCTCTTTCTCAGATGGTGAACTATACGCTGGGGTCTACGTGGACTTCATGGGAACAGATTCTGCCATTTTCCGTACTTTGGGGACAAAGACAGCCATGCGAACAGATCAGTACAACTCCAGATGGTTGAATGGTATATTCTCCTCTAGGTTATGAAAGATACTTGCATGCATCAGTGGTTGAACTGTATAATATTGTTTTCATGAATCCCAATTTTAAACCAACAAGAAATGATAAATATTTCAGACGGAATCTTTTTCCCCATATCCGTCCTCCATATGAACATCTTTCCGCAGATCCCTCCTTCATCCATGTACACCTCATCCCTGACAGTGCAGAGAGAAATGATGACAAACTGTATTTTTTCTTCCGGGAGAAGTCTTCTGAGATGGGCCAGACTCCCGTGACCCAGTCCCGTATAGGACGCATCTGCCTGGTGTGTATACAGCGACAAGTGCTTTTGCTTTCTCCAGTGAAAAGAGAACCTGCAGAGGTGTCAAACTCTATTTTGTCCCAGGCCACATCATCACCATGGTTACCGTTTCAAGAGCTGGATCTTCTTTACTTTCTCAAACAGATTTCCTCAACTCAGTTCTAAAATTAATGAAAAAAAAAGACCTTTCTTTGTCATTAAATCTCAAATTACACAAAAGTTGTGACTTTCATAAAAATTTGACTTTCCTTTTCTTAAAATTTAAAAAAGATGTTGGCTGTTTTGTAAAATAAAAAAAAAAAAAGAGCAAATTTTGTTGTAAAATTGCAAATTTTGAAAGCTCAAAACTTTTTTTTGTTTGTTTTTCAGTAGCCAAGATTTTTTTTTTTATCGTATGGTCACAAATGTCAAAAAAAGTGACTTTCCAACTGAAAACAATCTTTTTTTTTGTTAGAAAATCTTAACTTTTTTGCAACATTTCAACATAAAATTACAACAGTTGGAAAATTGCAAAGTTTATATAAAAAATCACAGGTTTCGACAAAAATAAGCAAATTTTCTGTTGTAAAATTCTGACTTTTTGATATAAATCCTGAGTTTTTGACATAAACCAGCTGCTCTCCACCTCAGTTACTTTACTTTTTAATGTCAGTACTGAATCAATCGTCGTGAAAATTCCACTGAAATGTTCTAGTTAGAAGTTTACAATTGTCTTTGCATGCTCTCGTGGGCCTGATAAAATGAAGTGGTGGGCCGGATGTGGCCCGCAGGCCTTGAGTTTGACATCCCTGGTCTAAATGAAAAATCCGGAGTCTCCTGAGGAGAGTCACCCACTGTGTTTGAATATATACGGCTCTGGATTAGTGTTTGGCCAACGCTAACATGCTGGAATCCATATGTGTCTTTAACCTTCCTGTCTACAATGCATCCCTCTGTCTGGGAGAATGCTTTCTGACCTTTGACCCAGTGATCTCTTGGCCTCCTCTCCCTGGAAGTCTGAACATACTAGAAGTGCCATGTGCATAGCCGCAGAAAAGCAACTGCCTTTTTTCATAAAAACATTCCTCCCAGCTAAACAATACTTCCTACTCAGACATCCATGTTACCCAGAAATCCAAAGTAAGCTGAACCAATAAGATAAATAATGACAAACGTCTCCAGACGCTTTGTGGCGCAGCTTTCTGAGCTCATTGTGTTTACACATTGTACGTGTGTGCTTGCGTTGGTCGGAACAGCAGGAACATGAGAACGTCTCTAAGTGAGAAAATGTGGCGTACGTGTGCGTGTCGTTTCAGCTGTTCGCTGTTGTATTTATTTGAAGGGTCAGGCGCTGACCCGGCACACAAACACTCATCCTCCTCCCAGCGGGCTCCGGCGCGGCCCTCCAGAGATCCAGTTCTGTCATTCACATCTGGATACTCTTACAGGCGTACTTTGCACCCTGCGCACCGTCAAAAATACACTCACTGTAATTACATGGAAAATGATGAAAACATTTTTACTTCCTGACTGGGGCTGAACGAGGAATGTGAAGACTGTGACCATCTTTTGAGGGAAAAAAAAGGAGGAACTGAATTAACCCTAACTGAATTCTGTAAAGATGCTGCTTCAGGAGTAGAACACACTGGTCCCAGATCATCCTTACTGGGATGGAATCTCTCTTCACTCCATCACTGAGTCTAAACAAGGCAAAATGGTATCTATGGAGACCATCCCCACCCTCTTTGTCGTTTTCTGGCTACAGCATGCTCTCTGCAGTGCCTACGCATCTAAGTCAGGGGGGGTCAAACTTTATCCATGGCAACATCATCACCATGGTTACCATTAAAAGGTCCATTTATTCTTTACTTTCTTAAGTAGCTATGTTGTGAAATTTCTTACTATCACTGAGACTTGGTTGTAAAAAAAAAGAAAAAAAAGAAAATCACAAATTTCACAAAATTTGTGCCCGCTATCATAATCCTCTCCGTGCCCGCACAAAAAAAAGAGAAAATCCTAAAATGCCAGTTTTGTAAAATCACAAGTTAAAAAAAAAAGTGACTTTTTAAATTCAAATGATATTTTGCTGTTGGAAAATATCAACTTTTTGCAACATTTTGACGTAAAATTACAAGTCATAATTTTTCTAAAACTTCAACTTTTTGTCTAAAGATTCCAAATTTTTGTTGCAAAAAAGAAAAAGAAATCACAAGTTTTGAAAAAAAAAAATTGTTGGAAAATCTTTAGCTAAATCCTGACTTTTTGACATAACCCAGCTGCTCTCCACCTCAGTTATTCCACTTTTCGATGTCAGTGCTGAATCAAACGGACAGAAATGTTCTACTTAGAAGGATACGTCTGTCTTTTTCACGCTCTCACAGACCAGATAAAATGAAGGGGCCTTGAGTTTGACACCCGTGATGTAAGTGTTTTGGCGACTTCATGTTGAAGGCTGAGGAGGATGGAACTAATGGAAAAACTGTGTTTTGTTTCCACACCACCCTGTAAAAAACAGAACGATGATGGAGGACACTGCTGTCTGGTCAACAAGTGGAGCACGTTCCTGAAGGCCAGGCTCATCTGCTCGGTGCCTGGAGCTGATGGGATGGAGACACACTTTGATGAGCTCAGTGAGTACACCTACACCTGCCCCCTAACATGTTGCTGTTCTTCCGTCCACAAAGTGTTAATGTCTTAATGGTGGGGGTCATACAGATTTTTCTTTTATATCTCATGTCCTTCCAGTGATACATTGCATGTTTTTGTGATTAGTACATTTCTGGAGTTATTTTTATTATTTTATTAATTTTTTGAATGCAGATTATCTCTACTATATGTTAAAAAAAATGACAATAGTCATGTATGTCTGTAGTCAAAAAGACTCCTCTAATTTGGGCACTTTTACTAGGATCGTTAAAAATGTACATTATGTCACCTTGAGCAGATGACTTAGCTACTCTTTGCGATTTAACAAAGAACTAGTGGAGAAAAGGTGGAAAAATGGTCCATTTTATATGATGGGAAATTGGATATTAATCCCTCAAGTCTTCTCATGACTCTGTATCTTCATCGATTATTATTTTTTTCTTTACTGAAGAAAACAAAAATGTGTGTACAAATTTTGTATAATTACATCTTTTTGTATAAGATCACAATTTTTTATTATAACAAAAAGTTAGCTTAAAAGAAAATCCTGACTTTTTGACATAAAGCAGCTGCTCTCCACCTCAGCTGTTCCACCTTTTGATGTTAGTGCTCTCATTGAAATGTTCCCATTATAACTTCATGATTGTCTTTGCACGCTGGGTCAGATAAAATGAAGTGCTGGGCCGGATTTGGCCCGCGGGCCTTGGGTTTGACACCCCCAGCTGAGACCATTCATGCATGTAGTTTTCTTTTCGGATGTCTGAAATCCAAATATCTTGTTTTCTTGTGCATCTGTGTGAAAGAGGCAGCCTGCTGGTGGTCAGATCAAACTGTCTGTCCAAAACTGGTCTAAAATAGAGGGAAATTGACTGATGCTTCAGGCTGATGTTGCTGCTCAAACAATCTCACGTCTGAGTTTTCCATGATAATCTTTTGTTGCTCTGTGTAGTTGATCTCTTTCTCATTTCTCGTCTGCTGCCTGCAGCTCTAAAAGTATGGCTTTGTTGTCATAGAGGATATTTTTTATCCATATTTGAACAGAAAATTTGAATACTGCGTGGTCTGCTTTTTTTTTTTTTATACAACCACTTCACATAAATAGAAAAGAAAAGCAAATCGCTGTGGGAATGGCTGGCTTTTCCTTCTGCAAACAAGTCTTCTGTCTGTACTGGTTAGGTCAGTGTTGACATAGACACAGCAGTGCAGGGTGAGTCTATGAGGGGGGATAGATGTCCGTCAGCCTTTGGCACCGGTGATGAATTTTAGGATATTGCTTTAATACGGCAGTAAGTGTGCAGTGGAACAAGCCGGTGAATGAACAAAGATGGGGAGGGGGAAAGGCTGCCCATGTCAGGATGTGAAGCAGCCATCTCTGCCAAGCACTTTTAGAAGGAACAATACGTTAGACGATGAGGGTTTCACACAAATGGGCTCACGTTTGCCGTCTGGTTTAAATGTTTATAAAGCTCTTTTCTAAAGACTTTGTCATTACAGAGGAGACTCTGGATTATAGGATTTCTTAGGGCGTAAACAAGAATTTAGCAACTGCAAATAATGGTTGTTTAGGAAATACACTAATTGGCTTACTTAAAGTAAAGTAAACTGAGTTAAATGAGAGCTGGTGCAAATCTCTCATGGCTGTTTATTGAAGATGCAGCTGTTATGATGCAGTTTTAGTGATGAAGACCAGGCTCAAAAAATTCTCATTTTAATTTAAAAGTCACATTTTTCTGACATTGGTGACTGTACAATAAATAGTCCTGATTGTTCAAATTTGCAAACTTAACTTAACTTAACTCAACTCAACTTAGCTTAACTTAATAATAATAATAATACATTTTATTTCACAGCACCTTTCAAGACACTCAAGGACACTTTACGTAAAGATTTTTAAATTTGTGACTTTACAAGACAAAAAAGTGATTTTAGTGCAGATGTCTCAATTTTATTATAAATGTTAGAAATGGTAAAGGTCACATTTTTTGTGAAATGTTTTGACAATTTTTTGTTTATTTTTTTTTTAATGAAAAAAAGATGTGATGTTGCAAAATTCACAAATTCAAAATGAGTTATTTTTTTTACGAAAAGAAATACTTTGCGTCTATAACAGAAAAATTTTAACAGGACTGACCCCCCTTTAGAATAGGTAATAATGGTTCTTGTTAATAGGTATCACTGGAAAAACAAGAAAAATGTTTTCATAAATGTCATGAAAAGTTGTAACAGAATAAAGATTTTATTTGGACTGGGTGACACTACAGTATTTCTAATGAATAGCCGTGAGGTGAACAGACAAAGACAGATAAAAGTCAGACACAGAGAAGAACAGATGAACCCAATAACCCAAAGTCTGATAAGGCAGAAAACAAGATAATTTTCTATTTGAAAGGTGTTTATTCAGATTTTACTACCATATAAACAGGAAACAGCACTGTTGAACTGGGATCCTTCTCTGCTTGTCATTATCATGAGGGACGTTGAGAAACTCATCAGTTTTATTCCAGATCACACACTTCCTCCCAAAGTCTTGATGTGTTTCTGTCCTCTGAAGTCTGCACATCTCAAAATGTACACTTGTGTTGTCTTGCGTGCCAGTCTCTCATTTCTACTGAACAACAGCTGTAGGTCATGACAGGGATCGTGTGTTGCATGACACCCATGTCAGCCCATCGGGCTGGGGCCACACTAACCCATGACCGTTCCACCACTCTGGTTTGTGGCAGCTGTGGGAGATGGCATGGTGGTTTGTGGGATTCACTGGGTGTGGGCCTGGTTGCCTCCCGGGAGTAAGGGCAAATTTCCTGCTTTCCCTAAACAAGGGGTGTCAAACTCTATTTCATCCTGGGCCGCATCATCACCATGGTTACCATTAAAGGGCCAGTTATTCTTTATTTTCTCAACCAGCTATGTTGTCAGATAGTTCCTGGACTCGGACATTAGAAAAAAAGAAATTAGTCATGAGATCTCAAATTTTCCAAAAATCTTCACCTTTATCATAAAATTGAGACTTTTGTTCTAAAATCAGTTATTTTCTTCTAAAAACACAAATACATGCATGCATACAAAATTGTAAAGTTTTGAAAAATCAAGACTTCAAAAAACAAAACATACAAAAATAAACAACCAAGACTTTTTTTGTATTGTACGATCACAAATGTCACAAAATTTTGACTTTTGCTAAAAGTTTTGTAACATTTTGGACATAAAATTACAAATTGTAATACTGAATTTTTTTTCCTGTAATTTCAACTTTTTGTCCTAAATCGGGATTTTTTTGTCAAATCTCAAATATCAAAAATATGACTTTTATCATGAAACAGATTTCTTTTTTTTTTTTTTTTACAGTTATATAATCACAAATTAAATCTGTTGTTAAACCAAAAAATTTGCAAGGTTGAGACATTTTTGGGGCGGAATCAACTTTTTGCAACATTTTGACATTAAATTACAAATAGTAAAAATACAATTTTCTTTCCAGAATTTAAATGTTTTGTCCTAAAATCATACATTTTTCGTACATTTTACAAAATAATGAGTTTTGACAAAGATTTGCAACTTTTCTTTTTAAAAAGTTTTCTAAATCATGATTTTTTTTTTTTTTTGTTTATTTTTTCTTTTACATAAAGTCGCTGTTTTCCACCCCAGTAATTCTTGAAGTCAGTACAAAAAACAGACTAAAAATCCTCACAGTTGTGGACAAGACGCTTCAGATCCAATGACAATACTCACATATAACATCTATTATACTATATTCTTTGCAGTCTGACAGCTAATTTGTCATGCTGGTCCATATGCAAACATGATCTCATAAACTATAGGTATACTTAATATTTCCTCTTCTTAAGCATTGATACTACATTTTTAACTTTTATTTCTTTTTGGCATTTTCACCAGCTGTGTTTTCACTCCTGGTTGTTTCTTTGCACAACTAGGTTAGCAGCTTGGCCTCTGTTTCATGCTGATGGCCGTTTTCCTGTTTTAGACAGCGAGCATGTCTCCTTAGACTAGTATGTAGGTCACGTAGTGAAACAAAGAAAGACCTATCACCTATTCTTTTCAAAAGCAGAAGAATAAATTTAATTGGGATTGTCAGTGTCAGTACATGTAGCTATTACGGAGGTGCAAATCATGTAGTTCAGCAACTATAGGCCCACATGGTTATTTAAAATGATAATGATGTGTGATCATCACACTTTTGTGGAAGCTAGTATTGTATTTGGAAAGAAGGAAATAATTTGGTCACAGCTTTTGTCTTATTATCATATCCAAGATGAATTAATCTAAATTCACACAATTCAGAATAATCAGCTCAACAATGATTCTTCCAAAAAAAAAAAAACAGAATGACATACAGTTCAATATTCTATATTACTCTTTATCCATACCCATTTTTTAACGAGTCAGTTGTTTATCTTGTTTTATTGAGCGAGTGTGACACTCGTCTGACCTGACCTCTCTGTTTTCTTTTACAGGAGATGTGTACATACAGCCGACACAGGACATGAAAAACCCTGTGATATACGGCGTCTTCTCAGTCTCTGGGTCCGTTTCATTGCAACAGAAACGTTTTACTTCTGCCGCTGTATCTGTGTGAAATTAATTTACCTTTTTTTTTTTTTTTTTTTTGCACTCTTATCCCGCAGTTCTGTCTTCAAAGGCTCAGCGGTTTGTGTGTACTCCATGGCCGACATCCGCATGGTCTTCAATGGCCCCTTCGCCCACAAGGAGGGACCCAATTACCAGTGGGTGGCCTACACTGGGAAGATCCCCTACCCTCGACCAGGCACGGTGAGCCTCACCCCATTCTGACCTCGCATGAGTCTCAAACTAACATAACACTGGCTTCGCTCCTACTTAGACCTCAAACAGAAACCACCTGAACGAGACTGAGGCCTGAACATAACTAAAACTCAAAATATTACCGTTAGACTTTTTTTTTTTTCTTTTTTGGAGGGGGGTTGGAGCCCATGCTCAGAATGTTAATGTTTCCTTCCCAGTGCCCTGGAGGCACGTTCACCCCCAACATGAAGTCCACAAAGGATTATCCAGATGAAGTGATTAACTTCATGAGGAATCACCCTGCCATGCACAATGCTGTATACCCAGTGCACAAGCGCCCCCTAGTGGTTCGGACCAACGTGGACTACGAGTTCACCACCATTGCAGTGGACCAGGTGACAGCTGCTGATGGCAACTATGAGGTGCTCTTCTTAGGAACTGGTAAGCCATTTTTTAAATTGCATTTATTTTTTACCTTTATGTTGTTTAACAGGATATTTGATAGGGTTGATAGACTGATGTTTTGCATTTGAAATCACAACAGCTTTATCATTTTGTACTGACTAAGGTGAGTTCTTGGAGTCAGTCTGAACTCATGACGCCTTTGATGAGAGTCATGCTGAGTGACGTTGTCAGTGCAAAGTTAAATAATGGAGGACAGAGTCCTCCCCGTGGAAATAAATCCCGTGTCAGAGGACGACTTGTCTCCACTGCAATCATTTATCATGAGGAGAAAAGCATTCTTTCCCTTTTGTGCTTGAGTGGAAATTTAACCAATCAAAGAGTTTGTACCTCACTCTGCTCACACGAAGTAAACAACAGGAGATTTGTACCTGGAGGGCAGGGGTAGATCAACAGCAGGGGAGGGCAGAGAGGAGAAAGACAAGAGAAGGAAGGAGGGTTATAGTTAGCATATCCATCACCTTAGTCTCACCCACTGGTGGAAAAGAGATTATCTGTTCGTCTGCATGCCTTGAACCTTTAATGAGGCCTCCGTGTGACAGCCGCCGCCGCCGCAGCACAGTATGCTGCCCTCACATGATGCATAAGATGCTCCTTAACTGGCTTCTTTGTTGTTCTGTGCTTCACTGGGAGGATGCTAATGGGACTGTGCACAGTGGCGGCCTCTGCAGAGGAATGTGTGTCCTTTCATCTGCTGTCAGAGGCATCTATTCAGCCCTGTGCAGAAATAATACATCTCAGGTATCCTACTCAGAGGAATTTTTCAACAGAAAAGCCGTGTCACAGAGAGAGGCCAGAAAATGTCTGCTGGCATCCAAACAAATAGGTCAAGGCAAGAATGAGGAGAAAGCTTTATGACGGGGCATAGCTGAGTGGACCCTCAGGTCACCGAGTAAAGGTCAAACTGCACTCAGAAATATTGAGGCCTGATTATGAGACTTGTGTGTTTCACTTGCATTTGGATTACAAAGATTTAACATAAACAGGCTTAAGAGTTAGATTTATGTTACCAATACTAATAAACCCAATGTGCTTTAAATACACACACTGCAAAAACCGATTTCTAAGAAAGTTAAAAAAAAAAAACTTGTTTAAAGGAAAAATGGTCTTATTGTAAAAACATGCATCTCATTTTAAGAATTCTAGCCAAGCATTTTTTTTTCTTACCCATGCAGACGTTTTTGTTTTTGCTTAATATAAGATATTTTGACTAGATTTAGGAATACTATATCCTAACATTCCTAAATCTAGTCAAAATGTCTAGTCAAAATAAACCACACCCCGCCACCACACTCATTTATTTAAAATATTTAAGAACCATTGTGTTTATTCAATATGTTCTTAAGTGTTAAATCTACGTAATGGAAATTTTATGTGCAACTGAAATCCATAAATCTTAAAATTAGGCCCAAATATTTGTGTGACTGTGGAGAGAACCACAGCACAGATCAGCCTGTTGATATGAGGATGGTCCTCGTGGGAGGACAAACAGGAATCCAGCAGCGATGCAGACAGGTGGAGTGTAGGAGTGTGAGGAGTGTGATGTCACAGGTGTGTAGCTGACAGTGTGTCTTGTGACCCACAGACAAAGGAACAGTTCAGAAAGTCATTGTGCTGCCCAAAGATGACCTGCAGACCGAAGAACTGGTCCTGGAGGAGGTCGAGGTTTTCAAGGTATGGTTTTGCTACCGTCTTCCTCTCACACAATTCCCCTTTATAAAAAAAAAAACAAAGAAAAAAACAGACATTATCTTTTAATCTTTTTCACTTTCGTTACTGTGTTTGTGCTCTTTCGTTTGCCATAAGGCTAAAATGCTGTCCTTACAATCATTCATTTCTCCATCAAGGTTCCCACCCCTATAACAACGATGAAGATCTCATCCAAAAGGGTAAGCCTGTCTGCAGCAGGTGTCCTCTCAACCTCTGTCCATGCAAGCAGGAAATAAAACTGCCTCTGGAGAATCCATTTTTATACAGTTTGAAAAGCTTATAATTTACATTTTGCACATTTGATTTTCACTTTTACTGCAGTTCTTATAATTCATAGCAAAGCCATAAGCCTAGCCGATGAACAAAGCATGGGAAAGACATCAAACATTCAGTGTCCCGTTTCATTGGGATTAAAATTCTTGGCCTCTTCTGCGTGTCATGACATCAGTCTGCAGACTGAGAATCAGGATTACACACAGCCTGTCAAACTGATGAATTTCAAACAGCTGATCATAAAATTATCATGTCAGCCTTATAAGTGGGGGGCTCACTTCTGTGCAGGACTAATCTCATTATTAATTACATCATTATCTCCATCTTGTTATGTATATCCCCATTCAAGCAAAAAATAATCAACAAGCTGCTGATGAGCCGTGTGTGAAATTTCATTTCAACTGAAAACATAATGTTGAATTTAAACCAAGATATCCACCATAAAATCTATTTGAATCACAGACAAAGTCAAGCACTCTCGCATCCATATCAGATTTTGACCAAGCTGAGCTTTAACAACATTGTGCTCATTAATGTTATAGGTTGAATATGTTTTTTTTATTGTGATTTTCTTCACTTTCTCGGTACTAATTTGTAGATCAGAAATAGATGCTGCACGTTAAGTTTTTCAAATTGCACCAGTTGAAACTGTTTCTGTAGCAGTTCCCATGTGACTCATCATGTTTAGTTCTACTGAGTTTTCCTACATGTCACCCCCCCCCCCCCCCCCCCCCCAATTTCAGTTTCCATGTGAATACGTTGCTATTTTCTGTCCTCTTGTGCTTCAACAGCAACAACTGTATGTGTCCTCCAAAGTGGGGCTGACCCAGTTGGTTCTTCATCGCTGTGACATGTACGGAGAGGCTTGTGCAGACTGCTGTCTGGCCAGAGATCCGTACTGTGCCTGGGATGGCAAGTCCTGCTCCCGGTACTCTGCCTCACAAAAGAGGTGAGCATGAACTCACATCATAACTGACCAACTGGTTCAACTGGTGGGTTAAACCAGGGGTGTAAAACTCTATTTCATCCAACTAGGAACCATCCCACTTCTGCGTTGATGCCATACAAGGAAATATGTTTTGTTGCAGTTCTGCCACTGAGCACTAGGTGCTGGCTCCAAAACAGAGCAAATTCCCATGTTAAAAATACCAACTTTGCAGCAGAATTAAACGTATTCACAGGTACAAAAATCAGCTCTTGTCTCCATAGTTAGATGACACATCCATGGCAACTGTATGGGGGGTGAAGTTTTTGAACCACATCAGCACATAATGCTGAACAATCAGATGCCTGGATTGATTTTACATGTTGAAAAGAGAGCTAGCCACTGGCTCTGCTGTTGGCTTTGACAGCTTTGTCCCGCCTTTTTGCAACACAGTGCCATGCAGTTGAAGGAAAACTGGGATTCAGTGGCTCTTTGTAGCAACCGGTCGGTGATATGACCAGATGTTCATCCATCTGTAGACTGTGCATTTCTATGATTTCATCCTGGGCCACATCATCACCATGGTTACTGCTAAAGGGTTATCCCTTACTTTCTCAGTCAGCTATATTGTCAGTTTTCCTGCTAGTTCCTGGACTTGCTTGAAAAGCTAATTTTTCATTAAGTCTCAAATTTTACAAAATATATATTTATCATGGAACTGAGGCTTTTTTTTAATATTCTCAAATTTAAAGTTTTTGTTTTAAAAAAAATGATGTAAACTGGTGAATTTTGCAATATCATATCTTTTTTCATGAAGTTTTTTTTTGTTTTAAAATCTAAAATTTCACAAAAATCATGACTTTGCTCACAAAACTTGAAATCTTGGGAAAAAAAAACTGCATAGTAAAACTGCAAATTTTCAAGACTGTTTTGCCAACAACTAAGATGTTATTGTACAATCACAAATGTCACAAAATTGTAACTTGCATTGAAGTTTCCTCAGAAATGTTCTAGTTATAATTTTATGATTCTCTTTGCACGCTCTGGTAGGCCAGATAAAATGAAGTAGACCTTGAGTTTGACGCCCCTGCTTCATATCATAAGGGACACAATGTTGACCGTCATCCCTGAGAACTCCACACCAATGTTTCAAAAAGTAAAACTTTATGAATACTGACTACAAACTTGAAAATTTTGCTTAAATCGCAGATGTCAAACTCAAGGCCGTTGAGCCCGTGCAAAGACAAAATTTCAATGCGACTGTTTGATTCAGTATCTGGTTTATGTCAAAAAGTCATGATTTTAGGGCAAAATGTTTAAAATTATAGAATAAAAACACCTTAACACAACTCATTAGTAAACTTTTTTTTTTTGACAAAATGTTGCAAAGTTGATATTTTCTAACAAAAAAATTTAATTTTAAGTGAAAAAGTCAACATTTTGTTACATTTGTGATATGATGTAAAGTTTGTTTTCTTGCTAAAAAAAAAGGTTTTGATCTTCCAACAGTTGCAATTTTACAACAAAATGACCTTTTTTTTAAGTTCTTTTTTGTGACTTTACAAATAAAAATATTGTGATTTATTTATTTATTTTTAGCAGAAAAGCCTCAATTTCATGACAAAAGAAACGATTTTTTCAAAATTTGAGATTTTGTGCTAAGAATTTCCTTTCTTTGAAACCCCTAGCTTAAGTAAATACCACTTACCTCCAAAATATCAAATACTGTCCGTGATTAATAATTTTGCACTGAGACAAGAGCTGCTTCACTACAACTCTCACAGGAAGCTCCACATCTTATTCACTACAGTGAATAAGGTGGATAAGTAAATATTGTAAAATAACATGGTCCAATGGTGTGAGAATAAAACAGAATGGTGTTTTTCTTAAATCTTTTCTTATATTAGCTGCTTCAGTGGCTTTATGTGTTATTGAATGCTTTGAATGGCTCGCAGTTTCTTTATGATGATTTTCTCTCCATACAGGTCTGATCCATCCAGACGTAGCCGGAGGCAGGACGTCAAGTACGGGAACCCCATTCGCCAGTGCAGAGGCTTCAACTCGAATGGTAACTGAGTTTGCGCGCTTATGATCTGACAAAGTCCACGTCTTTCAAACATTTCAAGCTATAATACTTGTATTCTGGCAGATTTTCTACTTTTAATCTGTAAAAGCCATATTGCATGAAAAGAAAGGACTTTCTCTCGCCACAAATCTGATTTTGTTTCTGAAGAGTGGTAAAAAGTGTCTGAGTTGCCATGGAAATCCCTCTATCACTGCCCTGCAGCAAATAAGAACACGCTGGAGATGGTGCAGTATGGGGTGGAGGGCAGCAGTACGTTCCTGGAGTGTCAGGCTCGCTCTCCACACGCTCTCATTAAATGGCATCTGCAGAGAGACAACAGTGACCGCAAGAAAGAGGTGAGCTGCTCAAAGTGCCATTTTTCAGTTTCTCAGAATCCAAGCACTTGCTCTTACGAAGCAGTTTTCTCATCTACATATAAAATGTGACATAAACTTCCTCAAGTATCGAGCTTGGATTCCCCTGATGTAGATGACTTATAAACAGCTGTTTCTTATATTTACCCCACTTGCGTTTTGCTGTCCTGTTGTTGCAGAGAGAGATTTATATGCAGAGTGACACATTTGAAAAATGACAGTGCAATTTGTTCTTGATTATCTATTTGCATGATAATGTGGTTCAGGCTCTGATTGGATGATCCCCAGATACTCCCACAGACATCCGACTGTCCTCAGTGCCCGCGGGAAGGACACATGAAGGGGAGCTGTGTTCTCATACACACCCCCGAGGCACTAGTTAAACTTTTATTATGGCTGTTTAAGCCCACTGCTTCTCTTTTATTGACTATTCTGTTGGATGGTCTTTATTCCATCGGCAGAGCCGACTTTGCTGCCGGGTTCTAAGCAAAAGAAAAGCTGTCATCACCTCCTCATCTGAGTGTAGATGTACAAAAACTTGTAGCTCAACTGGTTTCTGTCTAATAGGAAAGTTCTTAGTCCAGGTCTTTCACAGAAGCATGCATTAAATAAGCTTTTATATGTTTAATGGTACCAAATATTTAATATTATATTATGGAGGTCAGTGGTGTCAACTTCAAGTCCATCTGGGCCACATCATCACCGTGGTTACCATTAGAGGGCCAGTAATTCTTTACTTTTTCAACCAGCTATGTTGTCAGATTTCCACTTTCTGGACTCGTAAAAACGAAACAAAAATTTTAATTTGTGATTTTTTTTTTTTGTCATAAAATTTAAGCTTTTTTTATACTAAAACCTCAATTTTTTCTTGAATATTGTGAAAAGTCCACATGTTTAGTGATGGCTATCTGCTATCATTTAATATTCAACTTATATTTGAGTTCCATTGATATACAAATTGCACCTTTTGGTTTTAACACTTGTTTTCCCCACATGTTACCCAAGTCTGTTTCCCCACATAAAGAATAACAGAAGGAGAGAAAGGAAAATACAAATGTGCAGATATTTCTGTTGTTTCCTCATGAGCTGCTCTTTCCGTCTGCACAGTTGCGCTCTGATGGCCGGATCTTGAAGACGGAGCAGGGCTTGCTCCTGCGGTCCCTCCAGCCCTCAGACTCTGGCATGTACCAGTGTACGGCCACAGAGAAGAACTTCAAACACACACTGGTCAAGCTGCAGCTGGTGGTGTTGTCCAACCGGGCCGTCAACAACGCGCTGGTGGATGGCGGGGGAGGGCTGGTGCCATCGTCTCTCCACACAGGCAGCACCCAGTGGACCCCCAGTTCGGGCCAGTACAAGGACTTGCTGACCATTCTGAGCCAGCCAGAAATGAGCCTGATTAATCAGTACTGCCAGGACTACTGGCAGTTCGGAGACCCCCTGTTGGGCACCCTCAAGGCCAAAGACCTCAAGGAGCTCAAGGAGCAGAAGAAACCTCGCAACCGCCGACATCACAGTGACGGTGGGGAGGAGGAGAAGCAGCAGGGAGCAGAGACATGAGGAGACTGACTTTGTATCTGAATCATCTTCAACACAACCTTCCCCCACTTCCCCACCCCCACACCCCTTTGAAACTGGGAGAGACTCAATGAGAGTAGCAACATGAAAGAAATGATCCACAAAGGAAGAAAGAAACAAAACCCCACATGCTTCCCTTCATACAGTAAGATATAAGATACACAGTATTTATTGTAGGTTGTATATAATATCATTCTGTGGATTTCTTTGTACTTATAGAGAAAACATGCTCTTTGTGTATAGTTACCTTTGGGGCAAATATTGTTATTGTTGTTAATTTTATTGTTGCTGTTACTGTTATTGCAAAACTCATTTGTCAGCTTCACGTAAACTTGACAACTGTTAAGAATGTGTTATCAGGCGTGATCTGTGAGGAGCAAGTTCTAAGAAGCTTTCTGGAACAGGGAAATGCGTCGTTGGTAAGAGGTAATGGGATCTGTTTGTCTTTTTGATTATTATTTTTTTCCTCCTGGAGGCTTCCGTAATGTTTGTGATACAACCTCCTTGTGGCTGCATGCAGATGGAGACTTCATACTGCAGTAGAGTCCTTCAATTATGGTGTTGCGTTTTTCTGTTTTTTTTTTTTTTTGTTTGTTTGGTTGGTTGGTTTTTTTGACCCTTCTATTTCAAAGCAGCACAGAGGAACTTTTGCCATTTTTAGCACTTTGGGTCCCCCTATAGGTGGTGGAGGTGAAGTCGCTTTTACAACACTGTCAAAGATTTACTTTTGCTTGATCTTTTGCTCATTTGTTCTGCTGTAATTACTTTCTTGAGATGCAACTAGACAATACTTTTTAAAGACAAACAAATATCAGATACTTTATTGATCTGGAAGGAAACTGAAAAATTCTAATTAAATTGAAACTGATATTTTAACATAAAGTACTTTGTGCTGCTTTAAATGGATGGAAATTTAAAACGATGAATGCCATTGCTATCAGGATCAATGAAATTAGCACTGTTCTCATCTGTAGTTTGCTTCTGGTAACCTGCAGCTTCCTCTGACAACAATCCCAAGTTGAAAACATTCATTGGAGGCCACGGCATCACCATGGTTACCGTGACTCGTTACTTTCTCAACCAGCTGTGTTGTCAGAT
>JBAMYA010000020.1:13195185-13213724 GCA_037176975.1 Arrhamphus sclerolepis | reverse complement strand
GTTATGGGGGATGGGTTGGATAGAAGGGTATTGTTCTCATGTCTATCCACTAAAAGAGCTAATAGATGCTCTGTAAGCAGCTTTTAGCACCATAGATTTGAAAGACACTGTTTTCCTTTCAAAGACAAAAATAATTGTTTAGGTCACATGTCCCACAGGCCAAATCTGCCCCATAACTTCATTTTATCTGGCCAACCAGAGCGTGCATCATATACTTATATACAGTACTTATATTCAAGAGCATCACAGCACATTTGATTCAGCACTGACATCAAAAAATGGAATAACTGAGGTGGACAGCAGCTGGTTTATGTCAAAAGTTATGATTTAGCAAACGTTTGAAAAAGTTTGCACAACAAAAAGTTGCTCATTTTTGTCAAGACATTTTATCAAGACTCACAAAAATTTGTGATTTTAGGACAAAAAGATGAAATTATACAAAATTAGTACTTTTATGAGAGTTTTATGATTGTAAATGATAATAATGACAGAAAATTATAATTTTAAGTTAGAAAGTGACAATTTTGTGACAGCTGATGAAAAAAGTCTTGGATGTTGGAATAAAAAAATAAAACAGTAATTGAGAACACAACATGGGGCAGTGATAATAATATAGCATGTACATTTTTTTTTCTTTTTAAAGTTTTTAAAACTTCTGAGAGTAATTTTTCGAGGCAGCTCAAGTTGTATGAAGGATTCTGAGGCCAAGGTTTGCTGTTGAAGATGTGCAGAGTATTTCCAGGCTCTTGTGGGGAGTAAAAAAAAAAAATCATCTTTGTTAGAGGAACAAAGCCGACATGTTAGATCCTCAACTTTTTCTTTTCTTTCTTTCTTTTTTTTTTTTTTTTAATATGACTTGTGGGCCCAATTGTCCGTGCACAGTTCAGTCATTAGTGCACTGCTGCAAAGCCATTAATCTGATCTACTCGCTAGCAGCAGGCATACATGTCCAGGATGTCTGCACATGTCCTTTAAACATTGTGAAATTTGATTTATAGAGTCACAACGTGATTGCAGGTTAATTCACTATTTGTCTTTTTGTCAGCAAATAAATGAAATAAATAAAAGTTCCAGTTTCCACCAACCATTTTTCACAAAAGCACATTTTTTTTAATATGTAAAGTACACCATCTCCCCCACAGACTCATCATATTTACAGCCCATTCTTTCTGGAAGAGAGAACCCAGCAGGATGGAGGATGAGTAATCTCTCTTGACAGAATGTTCATGAAAATTATGATGGTGTTGCTGCTGTGAGCTATGAGGATACTAACCAAGAGAAGCCAGAATTTCTAGCAGCTTTACAAACGACAGCAAAATGGAACAACAGTATTTGTTGCTGCAAGCAGGCAAAGAAGACGTTAAGAACACAGCTGGATGACCAGGGGCACGTGAGCATATGTGTCTCTTTGGTTACATAGTGCTCACATTTGGTGAAATGCTGGACCCGAATCTTTAAGAGGTGACATATTGATGATGGACAGAGAGCTGTGCCTGCCAGAGGCTCATCAGACCATGGTAAGTGCATGAGCTGCCGCCAACTGTGAGAACGGACGCGGCAAGAGGCGGTGAGCTGTCCTGTGTAAGGCCTTGAGGGTCCCACCGTCTGCCCACCACTTTAGCCCACCTGCTCATCAGCAGAGCCAAGCAAAACTCCGTCCTCATGCTGGCTACACTTCCTGATGTACAAACACAACCACTCCCAAAAAACGTCATCGAGTTTGAACTTCAGCCAATGCTTAAGTTGGTCTAGGCGCTCATGCATGTTTCACACCCACAGTGTGATCACGTTTGTCCTTCTCAAAGAGAACAAGAACCCTTACAGTTTTTTCATAACGTTCCAATTCAGCTCAGTGTACTGGACCTACGGACGTTACCTCACAAATAGATCCTTTGACCATGTTTTTAATTTACTCAGTAGACTAGAGACCCACAAAAATAAAAAAATAAAAAATCTGTGGACTTAGGACTAATTTTGGAGACAAAAGAGATAAAAAGAGAAAAATAAAACATTTATCTTTCTCCCAAATGATTTATATCTGCTCAGCAAAAATTCAGACAGGGTGTATAAATCATGTACTCTCATTGAGGAGATTATTCTCTGATCTCAAAAAACATCCAGCGCAGCTGCCAACAACCCGTTTTTGTTTTTTTTTTTCCTAAGGAGTTCTCCTGCATGTGCACAGAGCTCATATTTGGTACAAAGACTTAGTACCAGTATGTTCATGGTTGTCCATTATAATTCATGCATCTATATGGTGGTGTGGCAGTTAGCTGCAAACAAGTTACTGGTTTAAATCTCAGATGACACCTTTTTGGGTGTGTTTGCTTTCCCTGTGACTGTGTGAGCTTTCTCTGGGTACTTGGATTTCTTCCAACGACTGTATAAACTATGGACGAACTCTGACTGGTAGATTTGTACAGCAAACCTTTGAAGCCCATTTTTCCTCAAAAAATTGCACCATGTTGCAAAGAGGCTGTCAAAGGGGATTTGCTCTGTTTTGGAGCCAGCACCTGCTGGTCAATCAAGGAACTGCAACCCAATGTACTTCCTGGATGAGCTTCAACCTGGAGGTGAGATTGTTGCATTTTGATTCCTTCACACATTCCAAAAACATGCACATTTTCTGAGATCCAATTGCAAGTGACCAGTGCTTAGTGTGGGTTCACACCTGGCAATAAATTGTGTACCCAAGTGCATCTGGAGTTATCGGAGCTGATCTTCCTGCTCTGTATGCAAATAAACATGCAATAAAGTTGCATCGTTGTTTTTAATTGTTAAAGGAAGCAGGCTGAAAGAGACTGAAAAGGTGCATGTAATCCAAGGAGAGATCCACTGCAGACCTTCATCTTGCATTAGTGTCAGTCACTCCTCAATCACGTCACTCAGGATGCATTTTAATACCAAGTCTGAACAAGTGTTAGTCCTGCCAACACAAGGGCCACAAGGGGAGTTTTTCTTTCTTTCTTGATACCATTTTTAATCCCAGTAGGGGAGTTGCTCGGGGGTCATGCTTGGGGTTTCTGAAAAGCATCAAGAGACCATTTGTTTTATAATAGACGCCATACAATTGAATTGAATTAGATGGATGGATAGATATGCACTGATTTAGAAAACAATCAGTGTAAAATATTTATATTCTGTCTTCTCTTCTACTTTTATGAGAATTTTCAAAATTCCACTGGTATTGTGCTCGTTGAATAGAAATGTCCTTATCAGTTGGTGCACCAATAAAACCAATGGATTACTATAAAATTTAGTTTCAATCATTGTACTTTTCATTTTCTGCTTGTGATCTTGAATGATTCTAAGCTTACAAGAAGTTAAGGTGTTGGCTTCTTTTCCATGCTCTTTCTGTATAACCAATAATTTTTCAATATGAGTCACTTCAGCTATTTGGATAATTATTACGTATGCTCAGTGTGTGATTGTAATATTTTCTAAACACTGTATATGTTCTGGACATTTGCATGATGTTAGCATTTAGCTCAGTGCACCAGTGTTCGTCATTTCCTCCATATTAAAGGTGCTAGCATAGCTGTAGGCCACCATTTGAAGCAGGCTTTGAGTGTCTGCTGTATTTCTGCCTTTACTTTGGTTTCAAAGGTCAAGAAAAAAGATTAAAAAAATATTTTAACGGGACATAGAATTGAAGATCTTAACACACAAGCTTCTAATTCCAACTTTTTTATCAAATATTCTTATTCTGTATCATCATTAGAGCCCAACACAAACATATGACATGATAGTTGTTTTCAAGGACAGCATTGCATCCTGCTGTTTTGTTGTCACAAATTTCAAACAGCAGGATGCAATGTCTGACCAATGACAAGAGACTGGGTCCAGAAATAACATGCATCTGTGAGGAAACAACAAAAAATGTCTGATTATAAGAAATTCACTTAAATTTGTGCTCTGCAACAGTAAATAAATGTCTTAATTATGGTTGCGTGATGGGAAAATTGGAGCTGTAACACTGAAATCCCATGTGGTTGCTGCTCTGATGCATACTGGCCTTTCTCATATAAAGTTGAAGCAGCTGGAAGAGGATGCTCACTCGTCTACAAAAGCCTACTATCTGCCACAAAGCTGGACTTGTGCTTCTTTTCCTCCCACATAATGAAAAAAAGCCCATCTCTGAGGCCTCTCTTCAGTCAATAGTAGCAGTCTGTCTAAATATACTTCCCTCTCTTTTCTTGCTTTGTTTAGGCAGTAATACAGTTAATCAGCTTTTGGTGTGGCACTCGCTCCATGAGGAGAGAGTGTGAGAGAGAGCAAGAAGCAGGGAGGAGTGGAACATAGCCAGGTGACTCAGAGCATGTGACAGGGGGGTGGGGGGGTCAAAGTGGTGGGAGGTAGTGAGATAAAATGACTGAGGTGTGAAGCCTTGTCGCTAATGGTGGCATCCACCTCCACTGAGCACTTTTCCTGAGGCCTGTGATTAGCATCATCCCCTGCCTGCTACATGCCTTCAGCCTTTGAGCTTGGTGTTAAAATATTCCTTTGTGAATTTGGACTTTGCATAAAATCTCCATGTATTCAGGACTATACGGATCTGGTTGTCAAGCAAAAATGCTGTTGCATTTATTTATGCATCTGTGAAACCTGATGAGGTGCATGTAATACCTAAAAGGCTGAAAGTAATGGGGAAATGGTTTGTTTCTGTTTTGAACGACAGGCTTCCTGATTTACTTTATGTAAAATGCGAAATGATTCCTCTTCACACTTCACCAGCTTATGTGACCATTCACAGCTCCTGTTGTTGGTTGCCTTGGTTACAAAGCCAGTGTGACATCATAGTACAGTACTGCTCCTGCTCAATGCAGTAAATCACTTTGCAGGAGAGTACACGTACACACACACAATATATGTACATGTATTTGTGTGTGTGCATATATATATAAATTAGTGGTGCTACTGTGTCCTGCTTACCAAATGGGGAAAAGCATTTGCTGTGATGATTTTTAATGGAGCTCTTCATTTATGTGTACCACATGCTCCCTCATTTCACTTCCCCTGCCATTGCAAAGTGGATTTTACAATGTGGATGTCATTCAGTGTTTTTTTTTTTTTTTTAATACATTAGTGAAGTTCATTCTGTATCCAGGATAAGCCGTTTCTGGTTCAAAGAAGGACTATCTTCTGCAAACAGAACATTTCCAACTTAGTTTACTATCCACTATAATTCTCAAAAAATCAGATTTGAAACAAAATGAAGGGGAAAAAACTAAATTCATTTGTTTTTGTGTGAACTATATATAATCAGATAATACCTTCCATCATTTACAGCCATTATCACATAAAATGCGATAAACATATCACGCAAATTGTGAAAAAGTGCTGGAGATAAGGTGACCAATTACCCACATAGGAAAATCATTACTTCTAATGTGCAGTGGGAATAGAGTATGTGCTGACATCATCAAGTCACTCGCTCATAGTAGAAAATTTACACAGCTGCAGCACGAATCAATACCAAAGTGAAATATTCATCCATTTTCATTTAAAATTCCTCTTCAAATTTTCTATTTATGGACACTACTCAGTGGCTCTTTGATGCTGCAGCATGCCATAAGTTACCCTTTAAAAGAAAAAAGAAAAAAAGAACAGGTTGAATACTGGAAATTCCTCCTTCAGTATGATTTCTACAGAGGCGCTGCAATTCAGCCTCCCTCTATTGAAATGAGCTCTAATTGCGTTCTCCTCATAAACAGAACTGGCAGTGCCACATGTCATTAAAACATAAGTGATGTTCTCCCCTCCCCCTGATATGACCCTATATTGACTACAGAGTCAGCAGCTTGCTGCATGATTTCTGCAGCAAGAAACAAGAAGACCCAGTAAAAGGCAAATGGGAGACTGGTAATTCTCAGTGGATGTGGGTTATGCACTGTTAAATACTCTAAACTGGGGGTGTCAAGGCCTATGGGTCAAATCTGGTCTGTCACTACAATTTATCAGGCCTGCGAGAGTAGGCAAGGATAACATTTGATTCAGTTCTGACATCAAAAAGTGGAATAACTGAGCTGGAGAGCAGCCGGTTTATGTCAAAAGTAAATGTTTGCAAAACATTTTTGTTCACCAAAAGTTGCAAATTTTTGTCAAAACTTGTGATTTTTGTAAAATGTCTTTTTTATAAGAAAAATGTGTGATCTTAATTTCATTACCTGTAATTTAATGTCAAAATAGAGGAAGAACAGAAAATTGTAATTTTAAGTTAAAAAAAGTTGCATTTTTTGGGACATTTGTGATTATACGAATAAAAGTCTTGAATTTTAAAAATTTGTAATTTTACCACCAAATTTTTTAAAACATTTGAACATTTTTCTGTTTTTTTTATTATGTTTTATTTTTGTTCTTGTTTTTTTAGCAAAAATCACAATTTTTTTTTTCTGTTAAAGGTCGTAGTTTTTGTCAAATTTGATATTTCATGTGATTTGCAAAATTTGGTGCATTTTCCTTTTTTTGTTTGTTTTTACTAATAAAATGAGAATGTCTGAATGTTATGATAAAAGTGGCAAATTTTATCAAATTTGAGATTTTATAGGAAAGATTCACTTTATTTTCTAGATCGAGACTACGGTCAAGGCAAAGGACTTAAAGGAGTAAAGACGAGAATTAAAAATGTTTCTATAAGAGGAACTGCTCTGTCAGTGATCTGCTGGAGTTAAAATGTGGCCACAAATAGAAATTCCTGATACATATTGTATGTGCAACCAGAGTATGTGGCTCAACGCTGTGGGAGTGCAGATACACTGAACAACACTAAAGGCATACAGATGTTGTTCTTATTTTTTCTAGAAGCATACAAGACTATTTTCTGTCATAGAAAGGTGATATATACACATGTTGTTGTTTACTTGGGTAAAGTGGTTAAAAGATGGAAGATACTGGTTCGGCGTGAAGAGAAAGACAAGACAGAGAAGAATGTCAACGTGCTGAACCTCATAGGAAATCTCAGGCTTGGTTCCTGTCATTTCAGTGAGGAAAGGATCAGCGCTGACAGCTACATGCCTGGAATAACTGGAGGAAGACCAGAAAGGCACTGCAGTCAACAGTCTGCATGTTCTAAATAACCTTTTGACAATTTCTCATAGGGTAGCTGTGCAAAATGACTTTAAATACGCAACCCATATCTGATGTGATGAAGTACAAAAGAAAGAAACAGAACACAACATAAAACAAACCTGGTTGAGAGACGAGTTTCTGTTCTTCTTGCAGCATCTGATCATCAGTGTCCACAGTTACATCTTAAACTGGTCACGGCTAAAATACTCAGATCAGTGGTCGTCTACTAATAATCTGACACTTTTAATTTTCAGGCGTCAAAAACAGAAATTGCTAACACACAAATCAGGTCCTCTCATTGGATTGCTTTCACAACCAGCCAATGAAATATGTTTGAAGTGGGACTGCAATTATTGCTTCTCTGACCACATCATCTGAGCTCCAACAGAATGGGCATAAATTCTCACTGAAGTCAGAAAACTCCCCCTCTAACAAAGAGTGAAGCCCTTAATTTACGTTGAAGACTGTCAGACTTGTACTTGGGTATTTCCTGTTTAATTTTTCATATGCAACCTTTAACGGCTTAATTTCCTTCTCCAGCAACAATCAGTAGTTCCTTCGTTGTAGATCAGTACTATCACAACTTTCACAGATTATCTCCTTTGGCTTTTTGTTCACATCCCTCCCATCATTCTCATCCCTCGCTCCAGTGAGTGTGAGTGCTGTTACATCATGCTCTGCAGCGCTCAGGTAGCCTCAGCTGTGCCACCTGTGTCTTGTTAGTCCACGTGTATTTTTTTTCTCCTCCTCTAGTTGTCAAGTAACATCTGCTTTAGCTGCCTGCACTTGTGGCTCCTGGAGCCTGAAGCCGAATATGTGGATGAGTGAAAACTGAAATTTAGAACCTACAACCAATGTCTTTATTGCCCATGTTGCTTATTTCGGTTTTGTCTCCTGTTATCACCTTCCCAACTGTGCGTGTTCACGTACCTCCTCCAAAACATACCACTACTGCTGTGTTTATAGTCATGTGACTCCGCCCCCTGTCATTGAAGCAACATGGAGCAAGACCTTATACCAAAGAAAAATGCTGCGTCTGTCGTTTGGAAACATTTTGGGTTTAATGAAGATGATACAGAAGAAAAAGAAGCCAAATGTAAATGTTGAGTAAGAGTAACACTACCAACTTATAACAGCACTTGCAGCATAATCACGTTACAGAGTACGAATAATACGTGGCTCAAACAAAGAGACGAGAGACAACGGCTCTCAATCAGCATTCGTCTTTTCACTTATTATTTTAAATGTTTGTTTACAAGAGATGTAAGTTATTACTTTCTACTTTTCATATGTCATTATTTACATTTTATTGTGTCTGCAAGAGGTTGAAGTTATTTTCTACTTTTGTGCATGGCAGTGTTTAAAGGTGCCGTGAAGTTTAAATCTGGTTTTACCTCGGCAACAACTTAAATATTCAGCTGAAAAGCTATCTGAAAACCTGCAATGTGTTACATAACACTTTACACGGACTGGTTTGGATCCTCCTCCAGCAACTTCCGTCCTTGGATCAGTTCACTTGTATGGATACAGAAAATCTGTTTGCTTGAGGACGGAAAATTTATTTTTCTTCACTGCAGACTGTTTCTCCTAACTTTGAAAATTTACAAGAGAGCAGCTGACACACCAACGTTACAAACGTGACCAGTAAATAGCTGAACGAACCTGGAGCTAAGCTTCACATTATATGTTAGATAATATGCCAACTAACAGAGCAAAATTAAAATCAGTAGAGCTGCCAGAAAAGTGAGTTTTCCTCTTAATTCTATTCAGATCAATTATGGTGGAGGTAAAACGCTGTCCCCGTTTCTGTTGGGGATTAGTTAACTTTCAGCGGACCTCGCTGAAGGACCACTTCCTCGGGGAAAGCACCACCATCCCTGTGGAAGAACCAGCGATTGGCTAATAAACTTGTGGCTCGTTTTTCTGCAGCTTCTGGACTGAGTTTAAAGCGCTGTATCTCTTCTCTGTATCGCAGCATGTGTTGGATCCTTTGGGAACCTGGTTGGTTCTTGTCGTTGGCCCCAGATGAGGATTTCCAGCCCAGTGGATCCTGCTCTCATCGTCCACACTAGCAACATCCCCCTTCAGTCTCAGGCTCCATGAACAGCAGTCTTTCTGACTCCACCAAGTTTGGATTATTGAACAGATGATGTCAAGAAGTCTGGATTTTCTCTGTGACTGAAACGCGGCTGAGCGATGCAGAGTACCATGTTTTCTCTGAACTTCTAGCTCACATGTAGCCGTCACCGTCACCTTCATTCACCAGCTTTGAACTGAGTTTATTTGAGGTGCATCACTCTCATACAGTCAATCATACAATCATAAATATGTTCCGATACACTAATAATTTCCATGGACACTAGCTTCACAGTAAACCAACCAATCAGGTGCAGCTTATTATGACAACAACCAATCAGAGCGTAGCCTGGTTAATCATTAATGAACATACCAAAACAGATTTTCTCACGACAGAGAGAATCACAGATTTGATGGGGTGGGTAAAAATGCAATAAGCAATCTTCTTTAAAAAACAACATTATATCTCTTATTTAGAGACTTCAGAAAACAAATATGGGATCTTTAACAACAAGATCTTACAAAGTTATTTATTTTCTACTGTTTAAAACATGATTATATTTTAAAATTAAAATGAGACCCCCTTTTCGAAAGTTGCTAGTTATTATGCTTTTTATCATATTTATTTTCATATATTTGTTTAGAGCAAAAGACATTTAAATTACAAATGTTGAGTTCTGTGATTCACATTAAACGTCAGTCCTTGACTGAAGATATGATCATGAAAAGAATCCTTCACAAATTCGTATCTCGCATCAAATATTGCTGAGATGGCATTTAAATGATGGAAGCAATGACTGTTGTCTCACTTTAAAGCAAAGTGAAAGTGTTTGATGGATGATGAGTGACTCAAGGTTGCAGAGTGACAAAAATTCAATAATTCAGCTGACAGTGTGTTTACATACTGATCTTATTTGCAATATTTAATCAAAATACAATATTGAGTCTATTAGATAGATGTGTTCTGCAGGGATTTTTAACCTGAAGCAAAAATACACCCTTCTGACCAGTAATCCATGTTGAAATAACAACTTGCAATGTAAATTCTTAGCTGAGAAATGTAAAATATGTAATATATCCAAACATGCTGAGCGGAGCAATATGCCTGCAAATAAGCTTTGCAGTTCCAGTTAAACTGGAGGCTATACATTGTGCTACTATGGCAGGGGTGTCAAACTCGATTTCATCTAGGGCCACAACATCACCATGGTTACTGTTAAAGGGCCAGCTATTCTTTCTTTTTGTAACCATCTATGCTGTCAGATTTTTACCACTAGTTCGTAGCTGCTATCATTTCATAAGTGAGATTTAAACAATAAAAAATGTTTATTGAGACTGTGTTAGAAGAAAAAAAACTATGCTGATGGGCTGAGAGCTTTCTTACACGTCTTCTGCACTACATAAACAATGACATAGGCAGTGTAAAGGATGTTGAAGGATGTCAAACTCATCACAAATCATAAACTCATAACTGGAACATTGATGAGGACATTTCAATGCAGCTGGTTTTTGTCAAAAAGTTGTGATTTAATATAGGCCTACATTTGAAAAAGATTTTACAACAAAAAGTTGCTAATTTTTGTTAAAACCCGTGATTTTTGTAAAATTTACTTTTTTTGTAAAAAATGTGCAATTCTGCAACTGTTGTAATTTTATGTCAGAACGTTGAAAAAAGTTGATATTTTTGAACCACAACATTATTGTAAAGTGACAATTTTCACATGATATGTGCCATATCCCTTATATGAGAGCACTCATGGCACCTTATTTTGGATGTCGGCCTTTAGTCATCCAGTTGATGATCGCCGTTGTTCCAATTATCTTTGTTCCCAACTTTCCTATTTTATAGCCTGTTTTTTTTTTTTATTATTTCCCTCCAAAAAAAGCCCATTTCCCAGAGAAAGCCAGTTCAGGATTTACATCCTCAGTCTGCGTGCCTCTTTCTTCTTCACTGACGGCTGTGTGTGTGTTGCTCGTGGTGGAGCGTAAGCAAACTCCAGCAGAGAAGTGTCATTACATCAGGTCTGCAGATTAGGAGCTGTGCAGAATCCCTGCCTCCTTTTGTTTAAATGTATTCATTTTTTAGCAACTACTGAAAAGAAATCAAATTAAAAATGCTTCATAGATCAATTAAACAAATTTGCAATGATAATAGTAATAGTAACAACTGATGTTAGCTGTGTAAGCAGATACAACATGATGTTGAAACAGAGACATTCACTAAAACAGTGGCTTTCACAGGAATGCTCATAATCAACCAGTGAAGCACACATAGCGTTAAATGTGTTCATTTTCAATGCTTCTTTTACAGTCCTTCACATTCACTGCACTTTTGAACGTGCTCCCTTTCATGTTGAGATTAGCAGCTTACAGTCAGATGCTGCATGGCGTGGAGGTTTAACAGCTGCCACAGGTATCACAGCAGGATTTTTTAGCCCTCATTGTGCTCGCACTCACATCTACCAGCAGGATGTGGAAACGCTGTAAATGGAGCGCTACAAGCATAACCCATGTGCTTCTCTGCAGTTACAATTTGACTTCACAAGGCCACTAATTTGTGCTTGGCTGTCCAAGTCATTTGAGGACCGCTTTGACTTTGGTTTGATGGGTGCACGGCAGCAACAACTGTAAATTTAGAAAAGCAATCAAACGGAGTCCACTCGCTGAAATGATCCCAAATGAATCAGAGATAATGGTGGCAGTGTTTAGTGTATGTGGAACAGAAAGTCATCGTGATTCATTTTGTCAGCTTACAAGATATGGTTTGCATAAGATGTTTAGGGCGTCACATCATATTTGCATGGCGTCACATTTATAACACAGAGTGCATCTGCTGGCTGTTTGAAAATATCTGCTAATGAGCAAATATTACATTATTCAGCTCCCCTTCTGCTGTTGTGTAATTATCTTTTATTGAGTCTGGTAATTGACGTGTACTGATGTTTTTTTGTGACATTAATGTGTATTTATGCGAAAAATCTCAAATGTGGGTTATGTAAAGTCAATATAAAAGTCGGCCTCTGCAGCAGCGGCGTAGCTGTATGCTTTTGATTCCACTCTTCAAAGTGAGAGACTCCACTCACAGCCTCCATAAAAAGAGCCGGTCCTATCTTATTACAGTAGATCTAACTCTTCCACACTTAGTGGATGTTTTTCCCGCCTTAAGTCATTAAACTCCTTTTCTTGTATAACTCAGGTCCCTTCTCTGCTTATTTTCAGACAGAACTGGCAAAGATACAATAAAATACCAACTGAAGAACATCTCTGTCAGCAGCACTGCCACCTCCAAGTGTCCCTCAGTATTGAAATGAGAGGGTCCCTTGTTTGATAAGAGAGCATTTGGCAAACATAATTAAATGAATATAAATATACATCTCTGATATGAACTATATCCACTTGTTAGAACCAAACATCTTTGATAAATGAAGAGCTGAGTATCTTAGATGTTGAATAATCTTTCTGACTCTCTGTGAGATAAATTTATTCCCCAACATTGTTGACCAGTGTGTTTGGATCTACAGTCAGTGTCCACGCTGACTATTTAAGAGCCCACATGTTAGTTATCCTGGAAACGAGTGGGACATTAGTAGGGCAAAGAGACTATAGGGCACACTTACAATAAAGTATGAATTTTAAAAGAGAAGCAAAGAACTAACAAAGATGGTAAAAACATGATATGTTGGAATGTACTCCTGCTTTGTTTCCAGCAGAAGTACAGATGTAAATGAGCAGCTATTTGTACAGTGCCTGAAAGACATACTCCATTCTCCTGCAGGTTATTTGTTTCCATTAATTTTAAATATCTCACATCTGGTTTTTTTCACTAGCATTTGCAGATTTGTAACTCTGTAAAAGCCTTTACAAAGGAGTCCTCTCAGTTTCATGCCTTCTTTATGCCAGTAGCTCACACAGAATCAAGAACGATACAATGCAAATGTGGAGTGCTTCTCCCCAGAGACCTAATTGTGTACAAACTGCATGGTTGTGTGGTTATCCACTGCTGTTTCCTGTAGCGGCTGCCATGAAGCCACCTGGGACTGAAAAATCATTATATACAGTTCACTGGTGACCCAGTGTGCCTCGCTCATCTTAGAGATATGGACATATGGATGCACGGCACCAATATATAATGGAAATACTTCAGTTGTCAATGAGGTTTAGTTTGCCCCAAAGGATGACAAAAATACTAAAATGACTAACGTAATGACATTCAACACATGTCACTATGATAATAGGCGGCAGTAAAATGGATGATCTGCCCACCTCATGTTGTTGGTAATTCTATAATTATGAGTGTTTGCAGCATGTACACCTTGACTTTTCAAAAAGCTCCATATGTGTACAACAGTCAACACAACACGTGTACTGAAGAAGCAAAAATTACAAAGGGGGAAAGGAGGTGGGGGTGGGGGTGTAAGTGCATTCGACTCATTGCATATTTAGGGCAGTGTGAAATGTATTTATTTTAGGGCAACTTTTAGTCATGAGTGATAATCTTGTGTTATATACAGTGGTGTTCAGCTATGTTTCCTTAAATCATGTTTAACCTCTGGTCACTCCCTTACCATTAATGAAAAATCTCATTACTCAGTGCAGTGAACATCACTTGCCTTTGATGTGAGATTGCTTTGTTGTGTGATTTTTTTTTCTTTTCCCCCAAATCAAACCATTGCACTGCACGGTTCGCACACAAGTTAAGAAAATCGAGCGTTAATTGACTGAGTTGATCCTCACAGAGCAACACCGCGCAGCATCCTCACGGAGCTGCAGCATCAGCATCAGCACCTGCTGCAGGAGGATGCGCGCCTCTTGAGTCAGTGAGGAAGAAGTGTTCCAATAAACTACCGGAACAGAACTGAAGTAGAAACTTATTGTCTTAAAAAAAAAAAAAAGGAAAGAAACAGGAAAGATAAGAAAAATCCTTTTGCTGCTCACGTGCTTCAGAAAATTTAAAATAACCCCGATGACGTAAAGCCCAGACGCAAAATCAAATGGTCGGTACAGAGTGTTGTTTCAACAGTCAACACAGTTACATGTATGCAACACACTTGGATAGTTAGAATGCGGCTTGGGGCGATGAAAATGTTCGCCTTCTGTGCGCACAGCTCCAGAAAACATCCCAACTCACCTCAACGGCAGATTCCGCCCGTAAACGTGGGTCCAGCAAAAGTGGAAAAGTGGAGTCCGTCCTCGGAGAAACGTCCTCACTCCTCTTAAACGTTTTTGTGAAGTTTGGAGAAACAAAAGTAACCTACTTGTCACGCTCCTGCGGACTGTACTACTATGTCATCTGTTGTGCGTGCATGCACCGAGCTCTGCGCGCAGTGAGGAAGGGGAGGGGAGGGAAGGAGATGTGCGGAGGGGGGTGGTGGTGGTGGTGAGTTGTCCCATGAAGAAGATTCACAGGTATTAGTCAAATCTGCTCTATTCAGACCTGCCTTCCACTCAGCAGAGATTTCAAACTCACCATATTGCAGTTTCTTAATTTGGAAAGAAGCGTTCATTATTTTCAGAACTTATCTAATATTCCTCCCAATGCAGCCTTTGTTTGATTCCAGCAGGTGATGAACAGCATTCAACAGAAACATATGCAGTTGATGTTAATCATGTTCTACTTTTCATTGAATAAATGGATTGATAACTAAGGGTGCGTTTTTTTTCCTTTTTTTGAGTGATAGGTGAATTTGCAGTCTATGGCAGGAATGTCAAAGTCTATTTCATCCTGGGCCACATCATCACCATGGTTACCATTAAAGAGCCGATTACTCTACTTTCTCAACCAGCTATGTTGTCAGATTTCCCTCAAGTTCCTGGAATCAATTAGCCTATATATATATAAAAAAAAAGAAATGGAAAGAAAAGAAAAGAAATAAGGAAAGAAAGAAAACAATGAAAGAAAATTTAATTTTGTCTCAAATTTTGTGACTTTTATCATAAAATTGAGACTTTTGTATGAAAATACCAATTTTGTTCTTGTCTAATCACAAATACATACAAGATTTTCTTTCAACAACAAAGACTGCCATAGATTTATAAATCCTGTTTCTGTTTTTTGTTTCTTATACAATTCTTTGTAATTTAAAAAATATATAGCCAATGTATATTTTTTTGTTGTATTTTTTTTCCCAAATGTTTGCTAACCCATGACCTTTTTTTTGACATAAATCAGCTGGCTCCATCTCAGTTATTCCATTTTTTGATGTCAGTATCAACTCAAACGGGCAGTCGCATTGAAAATCTTTTGCACGCTCTAGTGGACCAGATAAAATGGAGTGGCAGGCCAGATTTGGCCTGCAGGCCTTGAATTTCACATATGTGGTCGTAGTTTAAACTGCAGTGAACTTGACTTCTGAGCCTTCAGTAAGGACCTTACAAAGCATGATCATCATATATGATTTTACTATTTACTATACTAATTAACTAACTAACACTAATTAACAGATTACCATGACCAGCTGTGGTTTGATGAATAGATGGATGGATGGATGGATGGATAGATGGATGGATGGATGGATGGATGGATGGGTGGCTTGGTCGTTCTGCTCAGCTGGACCCCAGCCAAGATAGTGATACTGGTAGGAACTGACTCTACCAACTTGCTAATGGTGAAGTAAAAAAAATAGTACCTCAAGACAAAATCCTAAATTAAGAATCTTGGAGTTTTAATTGATTCAGACCTGAACTTCAGCAGCCACATCAAGGCTGTAACTAAAACAGCTTTTTACCACCTCAAACTGATCTCCAGAGTCAGAGTTCATGCCTTCATCTCTAGCAGACTTGACTACTGTAATGCTCTTTCATCTGGTCTCCCCAAAAAAGCAGCTTCAGCTCATCCAGAACGCTGCTGCAGAGTCCAAACTAGAACCAGGAAAACTGAGCACATTACTTGCTGTTGTGAGGTCCTTACACTGGTTACCAGTTACCTACAGAATAAACTTTAAAGTGATGCTGTTAGTCTACAAATCACTTAGTAATCTGGGGTTAAAAAACAGAGATCTTTAGCCATCAGATGGTAGAACCTCCAGTTAGGACCAAACAGGGTGAAAATGCATTTAGTTACTATGCTGTATGGAATAAACTTCATCTTGACATCAAATGTTCTCCAACTCTAGACACATTTAAAGTTAAACTGAAAACTCTGCTGTTTTCTTTAGTTGGATTTTACTGCACTGTTTTTACTGTTCTTTTTTTAAATCATTTTTCTGTCTGTTTTTATTTTTGTTTAATTAATTATCATTTTAATCAATTAATGCATTAATTAAGATTATTTGTTTTAGTTTTTTTTAATTTCATCTTAATGCCTTAATGAAGCACTTTGAGTTGCCTTTATGTATGAAACATGCTGTACAAATATACTTGCCTTGCCCAGTATGGCCCCGTACCAACGTACCTACAATATGGCTGTCATGACAGATTAGCAGAGTAGCCTCTTGTGCTGATTCAGACTCCTGGAGAACACCAGTCAGGTCGTATGACACGTTATTTACAATAAAAAGAAAGGTAAAGGAATAGTAAGAAAAGTAATACCAGTCTTATATAAGGGTCTTACATAAATACGTAATATACATAATGCAACATCATTTATTCACTTTGCAATTCTGTTTGAAAGATTTTCCACCAAAATTTGTTCTGCCATAACTGAGTGTTAGAATAAAGTTGCTCACATCAAAAGGTATTTTCCAAAAGCAAAAATACTAAAATGATGAAAGAAGAAAGTGAACACACATACACCGCTCATGCAGAACATGTAAAACTCATTAACACTCACAATCTGCAATCTCATTTATATTAGACGCTGGTTCAAATACCTTTTTGAACCAAAGTCAAATATAAATATATACATAGATAAATGTTTTTTGTGCATATTTATTCTGTAGCATTTTATGAATGAATTTTATTGATGTCATATTAATTATTCAGTTTACAGAAAAAAGAACTTGATCAATCACCTTCTTCCTCATTATTATGAGAACAAGGTTTTTATTCCCTTGTTCTTTACTCTGAATGATGCTTTTTTTCATTGGTTTTACTGTTTGTTTGTCTATTTTGTAACATGGGCTGTCACTAATCACTAATAGTCAGCAGCTCCAGCAGCAGAAATCTGTTTGACTCTTACAAAACTCTTGAGAGAGCTATAGAAAGCAAATGCCTTTTCCATGTTTTCATCGCTTTCATTATCTTGGTGAATCAGCGCTTCATACGACACTTCCAAGCATCCGGCTGCTACTGGAGATGAAATTTCACTCTAATGTTCCTCGACTTATAAAAACCCTCAAGGGTCTCATGTCCACACACATTAGAAATCAAGCACATGAAAGACATGGTTTACATAAAATCAGGGACTGAAAATGGTGGATGTGCGTGCGGGAAAGACACTGTCTTCTCAAAAGCAAACGGTTTTCTCTCAACATGACAGGTAACATACGGTGCTCCACATCAGACCAATGAAATCACAAGTCCAAAGAAATTCAGTTATTAGAAACAATTAAAGAGAGAACAGTAGCATCCCTAAAGAAAACAACAACAACAAAACAACTTAACAGCATTTCTGAACAGAGACACTAAGAGACAATAATATTTCACAAAGCACAAATGTTAGGAAACATGATAGTATGATTAATACATTTCACAAAGTATTAAAATTGAAAACATAATTTCCGAACACAACATAAAAAAACTTAAGTAATTTGACATTTCTCAACATTTTTGTTGTTGTTGTTGTTTGTTCTGTTTAATTTCTTGTCATTACTGTGTGTCTCACCTTCACACAACCGTTGTGAATTTCAATACCGACAATAAAAACAGTCCAGAGTTTCTATTATGATGATTTAAGTTCCCCAGAAGAGACTGACAGATTTGGACAAAAGTGAAAATATTTTCAGATCAGAAGTGATGTGTTCTCCTGCCAGTCACTACAGCAGGGGTGTCAACTCAATTTCATCCCGGGCCACATCATCACCATGGTTACCGTTAAAAGGGATGGTTATTCTTGACTTTTCAACAAGCTATGTTGTCACATTTCCCGATAGTTCCTGGATTTGGTTATATAAATAACAATAATAACAACAAAAAGATGTTTTCTTTTTTTGTTGTTTTTAAAGGAATTTTGTTTGAAATTTTATTGTAAAATGGCACCTTTTTTGTAAAAGTGAATTTTTGTCATAAAATCTCATATGTCGCAATAATCCTAATCTTTATCATAAAACAGAGGGTTTGGAATACAATCACAATGTATTTGTCATTTAAAATCGCAAATAATAATAATTTTTAAAAAAAATACTTCTTTTCTAGGGCTTGATAGGTTAATTGGAGTTCCTAAAATTGTCCCTAGGAGTGAGTGAGTGTGTGAATGCTTGTCTGTCTATATGTGGCCCTGCGATGGACTGGCGACCTGT
>JBAMYA010000020.1:13168958-13195085 GCA_037176975.1 Arrhamphus sclerolepis | reverse complement strand
GATTTAGAAGAATTTTCTCAAGAATTTTAGAGATAAAAGTGAGGTTAGAAATAGGCCTGTAGCTGGCTATATTGCCAGAATCCAAAGATGTATTTTTGAGTAGAGGTTTAATTACTCTAATATAAAAAACCTGGTACATATCTGGTTGTAGGGGATGCGTTAACAAGATCCAGGATTCCCAGAATCTATCATGGAAAAAATTAAGTTTAGAAGGAAGAGGGTCCAGTAATGATAGAGATGGCTTTTAGTGAGAAACAAGTGAGGTTAATTCACAAATATCAATTAGAGAGAACCAGCTGATTCCAAGGTCTCTCTGCTGTCTAATCTATTCCCCATAAGTGGTATGAGAATATGAATTTGGTCTCTAATATTTACAACCTTGTTAATAACGAAGTCCATAAAGTCATCAGTAGTTACATGAGATAGAATACATGATTTTATGGAGCTGTGACCTTCCTTTTCCAATTCCAATTCTGTTGCTCCTCCAATTCAGAGGAACAACAGAATCCAAAGTTAATTGCAGGGACTCTGTAGAGCCATCTGCAAGACTATCAATGTATGAAGGATCAAGACTTTCAGAGCTGTCCATAGCGGCATGAATAGGAGACAATTATCAGGAGCAGGAATTTTCTTTTTGAACTTAATGACACCACTGTTAGAAAGGTCTCAACTGTACCATATCTTTATATTGCATATGACATTACTGTGTCAAGAAAACTGGTGCAAGATTAAAGAATGGTCAGGTAGCATTGGGTTTAGGGGGAGGATTGTTAATTACTTGACTTCAGTTCCATAAGTTAGAACCAAGTGAAGGCAGTGGCGAGTGGATCCCTGCAAATGTTAAGTGAATCCAACTGGACCAATTACAACAGTAAAACTAAGGTTGTCACTCTCCACATTCACGTAAATGTTGAAATCACCAACTATGATGGCCTTATCTTCTTCCTGGAGAACTAGATCTGAAATGAAGTCTGAGAAATCAGAAAGAAATTCTGAATAAGGACCAGAAGGACAGTACACAACAGCCAGGAGAATTGGTGCTTGTGACTTGGAGCTTGGCAAATACTCACACTCACACCCACACACACATACATACTGTATGTACACATTCCTGCATACATATGCAGGTGTGTGTGTGTAAGATTGGCACACAGACAATAAAATATGACAAAAGATTTTGTCTTTTTTTTTTGTCATATTTTTCTTTGAATAATAATAGCACTATAGAGTTAGATGCATCTGGTCAAAAAATCAATGAAAGATGACCAGACAGATTGTGGTTCAGTGGTGTCAGTGGAACGAGGTGATAGATCAACTAAAGAAATGTCGTCTGAGCGCAGGTTTTTTTCGAAATTGATAAATTCACAGTGTTCCTTTATTTTCAGCTCATGAAGACAGTTTTCTTGGTGGTAGTCAGGGCTGTGAAGAGAAGCTTCTTCTTACTTGTATCCAGATCACATTCTGATAAACCTCCCGGCAGGCTGCGTGAGGGAGATAATAACCAAAATGTTTGATGGGTATGCAGTCCCAAGTGGCATGAATGTATGTGTCAGGGATGTTTTGTGAGAAGTATGGACGAATCTCTGATGAAAAATCCATTTTGGACATTCTTTGTTGAGTGTAATGAGTTCTGTGGAGAGTTTTATATTGAATGGTTTGTAAGTTAGAATTTTTGGTGGTAAAATAAATACTACTTTGAGTCCAGAATTCAGTGTAAGGAGAGATAGATAGATAGAGAGAAATAGTTTTATATGAGCAAACTATTATTTTGTATATTTTGGAGAGGAGTGTTTTTTTGGAAGAGATATTCATTAAATCTGTCACTGCAGGAAGAAGATGTAGGTCGGTCGATTTTATAGGAATTTTAGCTTGAAGCGATGATTTCAGTTGTAAATATTCCAAGATTATTACTGATACCATACTCCTGGGCCAAATAAGAAAATAAAACAAGACTACGCGTGATATCCTTTACAGGCCATGTGTGGAAGTTGATTGTTTTTTTGTTGATTACAAAGTCAGGGTTGTTTGAGATGGGAATGACATTAGAAATAGTATAAGCTGAACGTCATCTCTCCTAATCAGACCAGGTTGTACTCAGAACATGTGCCAATTATTTACTAGGCCAACATCAGTTGCTGAACACCATCCATACAACCAATGACTAAATGATAACATGCAGCTGTTGATGTCATCACTGGTCGCATACAGGTCCAGAGAAAATTATGGAGTCTGATACTGATTTTATGTAGATACACACCAACTCAATATTAATTTTAATGACCTCTGACTGGTGCCATTACTGCTGCCTACTTGGATTCCAATTTTACTAAATTTACATTTAGCTTCCACCATTAGTTTCAAATTTGATTCTATGTCACCCACTCTGGACCCAAGGATACTCGTGATCATGGTCATTGGTGCCAAGAACTTCAAATTAAGTATGGAGTCGCCAATTATCAAAGTCTTTTCAGCGGATTTGTTGCTGACTAGGGAGAACCTGTTATTTACATGGAGTGGTGGTGGATAGTGCACCATGGACCACTGCTTGGGACTACACCTCTTGTTGCAGACAGTCAGCCAACTATAGATATATATATATAGTGTGTGGTATAAATGATATGGATCATTTATACCACACAGAACACAACAACCAGGAGAATTGGTGCTTGAGACTTGGAGCTTGGCATATACATATATTCATACACACACACACACACACAGACACACACACACATATATACATGAACCCATATTTTATTTCCAATAGAACATAAAGAAAGAATCACATGTTAAAATTGTGACATTTTACAATTTCTTGGAAAATATTAGCTCATTTTGATTTTGATGGAAGCAAGGCATTGCAAAAAAGTTGGAACAGGGGTAACGAAAGGCTGAAAAAGTAACTGGTGCAAATCAAAAACAAAGGGAGAAGCATTTGATACTACGTTGGCTAGTATGGCAGTATTTCAGAGGCAGAGCCTCTGTCTAAAAACTGTGGAATAATTTCATATAAATGTTCCCTTATGATGCCCGAGCCACCTCAGCTGGCTCCTCTCAATGTGGAGGAGCAGCGGCTCTACTCTGAGCTCCTCCCAAGTGACAAAGCTCCTCACCCTATCTCTAAGGGTGTACCCAGCCACCCTGTGGAGGAAGCTCATCTCAGCTGCTTGTATCTGGGATCTTGTTCTTTCGGTCATGACCAAACTGCATGACCATAGGTGAGGGTAGGAGCGTAGATTGACCGGTAGATCGAGAGCTCTGCCTTTTGGCTCAGCTCCTTCTTCACCACGACAGACCGATACAACAACCACATTACTCCGGCCGCTGCACTGATCCACCTGTCATTCTCGCGCTCCATCCTTCCCTCATTCGTGAACAAGACCCCAAGATACTTAAACTCCTCCACCTGAGGCAGGAACTCTCCACCTACCTGGAGGGGGCAAACCACCTTTTTCCGGTCGAGAACCATGGCCTCGGACTTAGAGGTGCTGATTCTCATTCCAGCCGCTTCACACTCGGCTGTAAACCGCCCCAGCGCATGTTGGAGGTCCTTGCTCGAAGGAGCCAACAAGACTACATCATCTGCAAAAAGCAGAGATGAAATCCAGTTATTCCCGAACCGGACCCCCTCTGGCCCCGGCTGCGCCTAGAAATTCTCTCCATAAAAATAATGAACAGAACCGTACCATATCCTGACATCTATAACTACATTATTAAACATACAGGTGATGGATTTCACATATTGTTCTTTCAAGGAAGCATTACTTTTGACTGCTGATGACATCAGAACAGAATACTGTTTTTTGTTTTTTTGTCTTTCCTGTGTTGTTGCGAGAACCATAAATGTACACATAACAGCTAGCCAGGTAACAAAGTTTCCCATTTTCATCCTCCATGTGGATCACTGAAAACAACAAATCTCACAAATTTTACTGCCATTCTCTCAAAAGCTTTGATTTTTATAATTTAATCAGCAAAATTCTATGTAGCAGCTTTTAATACTGCTCATGTTTCCACATTACTACCAGTGGTTTTTACAATCTGTTTTGAACCAAAAGGGTAAAAAGGAGGACAGGAAAATAAAACTATGACTGATCCATAATCTATAGAACTTGGAACCGTGTTTCTAGAAACCCTTCAAAAGTCAGTGAATCCTAACTTATCTTAAACATGGTTGCACTGGTATAAATAAACACCACAACACATCCTGATTTTTGGTTTTAAATAAATTACGAATATATTTATGCACAGTATAATTTAAAAACAAACAAAAAAAAACCATAAACTTCAAATTTTAACTTATGAAGATAAGCAACTCACAACAAGTTCAACATCCTGGTAAGACAGACTTCACGGTCTCAGAGGCGCAGGGGGATACTTCACCAGGGTGATTTAGCTGGATGGAAATGAGCCGAAGACAGCACTGCATTACTTCTCTTGCAGGCTCATTCCGCTCAGCAATTCATCAAGAGGTCTGAGCTCTGCAACTCAGCTCAACATCGGTTTTTCAACAGAGGGTGACGTTTTGGCTTGATGTTAGGACACACAAACATCCTGATGGCCACTCCTGTGAAATCCTCTATCAGTCAGAACTACATTTAAGAGAGATGAGTGAGGACCCCAAACCTCTTAAACGCTATTTAATCACTTGAAGCAACAGCATTAACCATGCAATCCAGCACTTAGACTCCCACTTGCTGTTTAAATCATCTTAATAATTGAGAATAAGGTTGATGGATGTGTTTAATAGCTGGAGAGAACAAGACCACTTACATGGCCCATCAATCTCAGCCTGCTAGGGGTAGGGGGTGTGGGGGCAAGAACCTAACCTCCATATCCAGTGGATTTGGCTGTACCTTTTAGGGGAGCTTTTCCCAAATATATCACAACAACATTTTTGGCATGAAAGGATGCCAAGAAACAACGGATGCAAAATGAGAAGAAGAAGGGGGAGAAGGGTGCAGTCAGGAGGTATGAGAGCTGAAAGTTAATAATAATATAAAGAGGTGAGAGTTTGTTAGCTTTCTCAAGGGCAACGAGTGAAGTTAATTTTAAAAAAGAAACTTTTAATTATTTGTTTGAGAGACAGGTTTTCAAAGACAGGAAAAGAAGAATAAAAGTAGCAGACAGAAAGGGAGTTATTGTATCATTTAAGTCTTCTGTAAGGTCTGATGTTGTGCTGGACTGTAAGAGGAAGACCCCAAGTCCTGGTACCTGCTGTCTCCTCGCTTTGTTTACAAGGCAGAGAACATTGTGTGTTTTCTAGTTGTTCATTTGAAGAATGACTTAGAAAGAGCTATGATTTACTCGCAGCCAGCGGCCTTCTATGGTATGGTATGAACAGTAGCTTATTGTTGCAAATGTTCTTAAAATGTTCTTCAAACCTCAACATCAGCTGACATTCAGCCACTGAAAGTGACATTTTTAAAAAAAATAATTTAGCAGGTCAGTAAGATTATCAATATGTTGAGACGCTTTCATGTGACATTTGAGAATTTGCCTTGAATTAAATAATTAGTTGCCTGTATCACACATTTACTGCCACTGTTATTCCCTTTCAGACATAGAATTGCCTTAAAATGATCTCAACTTATAAATAGCTTTACATATATATATATATATATATACATATATATATATATATAAAGAACATATTCGTGCAGTCTCGTGTCCAGGAATACTGGAATCTCAATACCCCCCCTTTCCCACTTTATTTTTCAAAAATAAACACTCTGAAATGCTTCCCTTACTTGCAGTATAAATGAAGTGCATCCCAGTCTGGCTGACCCTCAAATTCCACATTACACTGCTCATAGCTCCTCTGCTCTGCTCAGTCGACAATAAATATCTAGGTGGTAAGCTATGAGGAGAACAATCCTAATCTTATTTCCTGGTTGTGCATGATCATGTCAACATCTTAATCAGCTTCTGATATGATAGCCTTTGGTTTTTGAACGTTTGTTTAAACCAGGCAGGATTCGGTACATTTTAAACTAATCTCACAGACATGAGGTGGGGGGTAGGGTGGGTTACAGGAGTAAGCAAGAGGAGAGAGAAAGCAGGAACGAACACCTGCTTGCAATTTTAAAGAAAAGAGAGAACAGCTTTAAATCTGGGCTGCATGGCTGACTGGCATAGGAGCACAGCATTGTTTTTCAGATCAATCCAAAATTAAACCTAAATAAATGCCAACTCCTCTGGAGATCAGGGCTAAGTTTTGACATTTTTGACATGTGGACAACGGGACCTTGTGGGCATGGATAGAAGAATGCGATAAATGTATTTTCCAACTCTTGCACCACTGTAAATTCAAACTGGTCCATGTGTACTTCTGAGACCGCAAAATACGTAAAAAAGAAGAAAAAAAAGAGCAGCCGTCTCTGCCACTGTTCAGCTGTGAAAGGGTTTGATTGGATTTAAAACGGTTTAGTGAGTCCCCGCAGTAAAAGAGCTGCTTAATTGTCCTACTGGAAGACAAAACTAAAGAATGTCTCTGTGAGTCATATTTCTGTAATTATGCAAGTATGTTTGCTTTATGTTCTGCAACAGATCTCAAAGACATCACTTTTTGTAAACGGTGATCAGATGTATTGATTACATATCAACATCGCGGTCATAGTGTTTAACCACTGAGTGCGTGAAGCCAGTCATTACATCCTGATTCCCAAATACTAGCATTCTCTTTTATGCAATCTGAAAACCAGTTTTGGTTTCAGTGAAATAGTACAACATTTTTATTTGTTTTGTTTTTTTGGTTTTGTTTTTTCAAGTATCTGGTGGTTGAGTTTCTGTTTGTATGTGGATAAAATAATGTTTGTGTTCACATGCATCTGTATTCTGTATATGTAATGTCCTGAGTAAGAGCATGCATCTGTTTATTCAAACGTCCTGAGCCTGCTGTAGATTTGAAAATTGGAGGCAACTGAAACCGCAGTGATGCAGACTTCTTTCTGAGCCATCTCTCCGTCTCAGGCTACATTATGGCTTTTAAGATATCAAAGGACAGCCATTTGTTTGCATGATAATCATGTAGCGCAGATACCATGCATCTTATCTTCATGGGGCGATCAAAATGTACTTGCCTTTCTGGAAAAACTTAAAGTTCATATACTTTGTTGGAAGGATCACTGTAGTGAATCTTCTCCTAAACATTAACCTTTCCCACATTTCTGTACTGGTAAACAGGATTTTCACATTAGCCTAACATTCATGTCCATGGACTGTTGGGGGAAACTGAGCACCTGAGGAAGAAAAATCCACACATGCACAGGATCAAGAGGTAAACTTGCCACATAAAGGCCTCAGCTGATCGGATTATTCAAAGAATAATAAATTTTTGCAATTAGAAAACAAGAGGGCAGATCTCAATTTACCTCAGTTTTCAGTCCAGTATGTAATTATTATTAAAAATCACGAAATTTTCACATTTCCCATTCAAAAAGGGGACAGAGTCGTACGGTGAGGATGCAGAAAGCTGAGCCTCGCCTTGGATTGCGCAATCCCTCACGAACTGCTCTGCCTTGCAGTGAGAGTGTGTTACCGTCTCGCTGTGTGTCGCCAATTACATGTTTCAAACACTTTTAATATATAAAAAGATTTTCCATAGTTTAGCTGATATATATAATATACATGTGTAACCTATTTCATGTGCTCAGCGATCTTACAAAGGCACTGAAGAGGGACAAGGTGAGGCTGCAGTTCTCCTGCCTCATGGTAGGGGGCAGTAGTGAGCCCAGTGATTCTCCTCTGCAGCTGCAGAGCAAGTGTCGATGATCAATGAGATTGATAGACCTTCAAAACTGAAAGAGGTTGCGGCACGGGCTTCATTTATAATTAAGGGTAAGACTTTAATAACATTTGTTTAAATGAAATGTGCATCACATGGACCACAGTCTGTATGTGGAAAGAATGCTGATATGAGATATGACACATAACCCGTTAACTGCTGCTGATCAAATGGTGAGTAATCTACTCTGCTGGATTCATATATTTGTAAATTTGATCCTGATAAAGTCGACGCCTCATCAGCCATGAACCTCACCACACGTCACTGAACTTGGGAAATCTTTTTGTCAACTGTATGCTGGTTTGGGTATTTCCACTATTCTCGCATACCTCTGAATGTTCAGCCCCAAAAGAGATATTCAACTTTATCGCTTAATGCTGGGCTTACACCAAACGATTTTGACAGTCCCAGACTAAAAACTGAAAGTCTTTAGTAAATCTTAGAAGTTTTACTGGAGTCACAGCGCGCTCCCGTCATCTCGATCGTTAGGTTTAAGGTGATAATCTGGGACGTTTCATGCAGTATTTTCCTAGTCTTGGGCTTGCGGCAATATCAAACACATTTGATATTATTGCAAGTCGTAGTTACGTAACACAATCAACAACCAATAAATGATCTCTGACAAACGCGGAAACAGGAAACCTGACAGTCAGAACAAGAACAAGAATAAATATAATTCCATAACACGTCCGGCTTTTACTCTGTTTGTTTTACAGAACATTGATAAAGCGCTGCACTGGGCCGCTGGCATTATTCCGATGTTAGTCCAGACAATCGAAAACTACATTCACACATTTATTTATTTGATCTGTTTGCTTTACTTCAAATAAATGCGAAGATTGAGCTGTGGTAGTTTTATAATGGTCCAGTGGTTAAATCAGCAGGCCTTCAAGTAGAGGATTATAGGTTCAATCCCTGTGTTTGCCCCTTTTTTTTTATTCCTTTCTGTATCCAATAAAGGCTGCTGGAAACTCTTTAAAAAAAGATGCTGATATGACATATGAAACATAACCTGCTAACTACTGCTGATCAAATGGTGAATAATCTACTCTGTTGGCTTCATACATTTGTAAATCTGATTCTGATTCAGTGCCTCACCAGCCATGAACCTAACCATATGTCACTGGTCATGAGGCATTATTTATCATTTCATTTCAAACAGAAAAGGAAGTTTTAAATAAATGTATGGTTTATAAAGCTACTTTACAACACCATTGAAGGGAGATTCCCACCTGAAGACCCAGAGACATACATGTAAGTTAACACTGCTCACAGGGTAGTTTATGGTACTACTGACTTTTACTGAGGGTTTTGTTACTGAGAGCCCATACTTCTGCACACAGAACATAACAGTAGTAAAGTTCTGTAATTTAGGCTGAAGGGGTCCCCATCCACCACCTGCACACTGGACATAACAACTTAGTGTAGAGTTTATGATGTCAAGGTCTTTTACTGAGTGCTAATCCCTTCTATTGATCACAAATTTCTTGTGTTTATATTAACATTCATGTTCTAATAAGTATAATAGAGCATGTTCAGTATCCCCATTGTTATTTTTTTTAAAAACTGACATTAGCAAATCAATAATGAAAATTAATAATCCTAGGTGTCTCGTGTGAACACATGAAAAGGAGGCGACTTGGCTATAGTAGCCAGTGACAACCACCTTCAACACTGGTTGGAGGCTGCTTTCTGGTGCTAACAGGATGAGGCCTGCTGGACTGATGCTAGCAATCCTTATTCTGACCAACCTAGCTAGCCACCTTGTGACTGTTGAAGCTCTAGCAGAGCTTTGCAGTCTTCATTTCAGTGCTTCTTTGATTGTATTGCATTAAATATAGTGTAATAGATGAACACTGAGACTTGACCAGAATGAGTGAAAGGTATCTTATAGCATCAAAGGTTAGCACCAGCAAGGCTAAACTAATGAATTGTGCTGACTAAGGTAAGGTGGGCCTGTCCAAGTCAACCTGTTTGTTTTATCCATTTGTCTATTTTTGGATCTGGGAGTAAACCAGAGCCCCACTACTCCAACAGCACCCCTTGAAGGTTAAGTTAATGTTATTTTATTCTATTTTAACATACCAGAACACAGCAGAAGGTCATTGAAGGTTACCTTTTTTTTAAAATCTGGTAATGTGACCCGTAAGTTTGTATAGTGAGCCTCTTTGTGCAACACCAACACAACAAAGGTGTGGAACCAGCACCACTGAGAACCTGGCTATAACACATACATCAGGTAGCTTTTTTAGACCATCCTAGCTTCTGCTTACTTTATATTCAGTCCTTTTCATTTTTCCCAAACATCCTCATTTCAGGCGTTACCACCAGAATGAAAGAAGTGGTCCTGGGCCTTAGCATGGCAGGTCCCATGGCTCCGTGGCTGAGCTCAGCACAGCTGGAGGCTTGCCAGGTTTCTCTGGTTAAAAAGCTTTGAGCTGAAAATCAGACTAACTCTTAGATTGAAACTGTACGTGTGTTTCCTTCTTTTGTCATGCCAGGTCTGTGTGTAGTGTTTGTTCCATGTTTTATTTGTGTAGTCACCTCCTATCACCAGTTTTACTTTCCTGTCTTCGTCCTAATTGTTTTCACCCGTGGATCATTGTCATTGTTGGGGAAAGACTGAAACATCCATTTTCTTTCAGTACTTCATCTTTTGAATGTTAATTCGATGGCAGCCTTGCTTTTCTTTTACCTCCACTTTCATTCACCTGGGTAGGAGCTACTTTTCTTTCAACTCTGAATAATTGAAAAACTGAATTGAGTGAGGCACTACAAACCACCAACAGTGATCTTCAGTCCACTCAGACATGATGGACTCTTATCTGCTGAAAATGAAGCATTTTTTGGTAGAATATTGACTGCTGCAAACTTCCAGCTCTCCTTCCTCCAAAGAAAGCACCACAGGGTCTGAGCCTGAGAGCTGAGCTCCTGCATCTATATATGGATGCACCACCTTTCCCATTTCACTATTCTTCATGGTAATTTTCTCTCTGAAGGACAGCCATAATACCTTTTTGAATATAACATGAAGCATCTAATGGAGAGCAGGCACTAACAAAGCTCAAAATCAATTAATGTTTGCTTTGAGACAATCGTTTATTCAGATAATGTACAATTTCACACAGACTGTTAAAATATTTAGGCTTGGAGTAAATTTTGGATAAGATAGACTTTTACAGTGACTTTTCCTGTTTCTAGCTACAATATCTCAGTTATATTTGGGGGGGAAAAAGTCAGAGGGACTTTAATACAAACAAATATAAATGACCTGACCTGTCAATTTTATGAGGATTTTTTTTTTTTTGAAAAACATCTTTGAAGAAAAGAAAAAGAAAAAGTATCTGTGAAGGAAAGCATGTCAGGCCACCAACATCACAGTACTGTCATGTCAATACCCAACATAAAACCTCCAACTTTGATATTTACATTATTGATCTTTCCCTGTTGAGAATACTAGGTGAATTATGGCATCCTCCTGGTACAGTGTATCGATCAAGCAGGTACTCCCTAATGATGAATAAATAAAATATAAAAACCAAAAGAGATCACATACTGAAAGATCAACTGATCCCTCTGGAGCAGAGACCTCAGACATTAAAATAAATAACTGCAATCAGATATCCCAATGGTGGTCAAATTAACTCTGCTTAATAAGCACCAAGTAAAAAGTACAATTGAAGGTGATGTCACCTTTTGTTATTTACATGATGGTGCAAGCAAATGTCAGCAGATAAACTGATAAAGCTCAAAAGCAGTGTTTAAAACCTTCATCCAAGTTTTTTTTTTGTTTGTTTGTTTTTTAATAGTATTAGCTTTCTGGCCAGTGTGAACCTGTCATTTCCTTCCTCCAGGAGGGTCTTTGAATGCATTAATGCACAATTCACACCATTGTGATTTAATCCACTCAAGGCTCTAGTACAGGGACTCGCTTCAGTTCCCCATTTACAATTTACTACTCCCTAAAGAGATCCAAGACTCCTTCGGCAGTCTGATAAAGATTAATGCCAGCATAGAATCGTAAATCCCCCTCAACATTTTCAGTCTGGACGTTGCTTTAGGTCCCTGATCAAACATGTCAGATTTGGTAAGTAGAGGCGATCCAATTTTATTTTCCAATTACTGCCTGAAAATGAAATGTATTGAATTATGCCGAGTAATCTCATCACATTAAGTATTTTATACTCTAGTTCCCAGCAACTTGTAAATAAATGACCACAAAGAAATTATTTGAAAGCACATTGTCTTCAAATCTATTTAAAATCCCAGGTCAAAGCAGCATGTCTTGGCCTCATGCTTCAATCCCTGGGTGAAACGTATGAGAAACCAAGTCACAAAATCAATAGCTTTTAACATCACTTCAAGCTCTGGTAATGGGCCACTATCAGCCTGTTGAGCAGATACTCCATCTGACCCGACCTGCCAGCTCATCTGTTCTTGTTTTTCTTATGTATCGTCATTTATTTAAATGTTTATTAACCCTTAGATGCACCTTAAAAAAAACTTACATTAAAGAGACAAGAATGTGCTCATAACAAAAACAAGCTATAATTTTTTTCTTTTTTTTTCTTTTCTTTTCTTTTTTTTAATGAACTCTTAAAATGCTAAGTTTTTGTCATGATACATCTCCTTTTATTGTCTAAAAAACACAATTTATATATTTTCAGTGTACTTCATGCAAACTGGATTAATTATGGTTTGATTATTGTGGCCCGGCATATGTGAAGGAGTAGCAGCAACATTTATTTATATGCATTATTAATTTGTGTTCAGTGTCAACATTATTGACCTTCTGCACATTTTTGTGCTCCCAAGAATCCATTTAAATCAGTAATTACAGCAGGACCAAAAATAGTGATTTGAATGGATTGGATCCCTATTTGCACAAAAATGTGCAAAAGGTTAATAATTTGAGTATTTAAGTTGCTGTTTACAAAAGGCTGCTAATAAAAAATGCATATATTATCAATAATATTTACAGATAAAGGATGAAATATGATTAAAACTAAAAGCCAAAAGCACAAAAATGTTCTTGAGTGGATCAAATGGTTAAATGGTGGTATTCTTCTTTTTCTTCTTTCCTCTCTCACCACTCTGTCATCTGCTTTCTCAAAGTCTACAAAGACACAATGCATCTCCCTCTGACCTTCTCTGTACTTCTCTGTCAATATGCTCAAAGCAAATATTGCGTCTCTAGTACTCCCTCTTGGCATGAATCCATACTGCTGTTCACAAATACTCATTTCTGCCCTTAGTCTGGCTTCCACTCCTCTTTACTATAACTTCACTTTATGACTCATCAACTTTATTCCTCTGCAGCTGCCACAGCTCTGCATGTCTCCTTTGTTCTTAAAAATCCGCACCAGCACCCTTCTTCTCCATACCACACCATCGTCTTGTTTAATGTCCTGGTCAGAAACTCTCCTGCCACCAGACACTCCCATATGTCTACAGGTGCATCACCCTAGCCTGCTGCGCATCCTTCCATCTCAGTCTCTCTGCTTTGCCAACCTGTACAGATCATTTCCTCCCTCCTTAATTCGTTGATACATGTGTGTGTATGGGTTCAAAGTATGAAAATGTACTGCAGTACTTTCGAAACTTTCAAAACAGCAAATACTTTCAAATGTCCACTGGGTGTTGTTAAGAGAAGTGATGCAACACAGTGGAAAACATTATGGGAGAATAGATTTCAACATGGTCATGTTCCAAAATAAAAAATAATAATACTTACATAGAAAGCTTGAACCTATGCATAAACGGCTTCATTTCAGTCTGTTCTCTGTTTTGCTTTCATCAGTGATGGTGGAATGGTAAAACCTTTATGTTAACACGTTAGATGCCATTCAGGCATCATTGCAGCTTTATCAGAAAATTAAAAAAGTGACGAAGTAGTGACATTGACGTTGAAAGTAACACCGCTCTTGTCAGATTCTATACTTTTTATTAGAACAGAGCGATATGACCTCAAATCAAAATCACAATTAATTGAACAAGTTGCTTCAGAAATGATTAATGAGCGATCATTTTAGTGTCGTCTAATTTCTTAACCTCATGGATCGCTGAAAAGATTTTTTTTTTTCTGTAAAAATAATTAACTATTAAAACTGAGATATTTTTCTAATAAAATAATATATGTCTTTGATTTTAAAATGAGAGAAAGAAAGCACACAGTAATTGAAGAAATGAATATTTCAAAGAAGAGAGATAATTGAAAGAGTTGGCATGAGAAAGATTACATTGATTATTGGTTCTGAATGTAAACATGCTTTCATGACAAAAAAAGGAATGTGCATGCAGGGTTGCAGTGAAAAAAAAACTGTTTACAGCTCAAGTAAGTAAGTAAGCCACTGTATGTTGATAAAATATGTATTTTCTTTATTTGTGACATTGAAGGATAGTTTGCCAATTTTAGTTGTTTATTCACTTCCCCTTAATTAAAAAAAATTGTTTGCTTCTGTCAAAGCTGTGAAGGCAAAAACAATGAAAGTGGAATGGAAAAAAATGGATGCTGCAGGGATGGAGCTGTGCAATGGAAAAATCTTTTAATGAAATACTGACCTCTAGTGGAGAAATACAGAAAGACTGGTGCGTTTTGTAATGCAACAATACTTAGAATGAAAGTGAGTACAAGTACAAATAGCAATTTGCAAAACACTTTGTCGAAATGTTTAGTCAAAGGTCAAAACATGAGATCAAATCTACAAACAAATAAACAGATATTGATACTAAAAAAAAGTGTGAAATATAAGCAGTTTAGGTTGATATTAGACTTCATTTGTGAGCATTGTGGCCCTCTTTTGTCTCATAAACGTTTGTTTTTTTCCCCCCAGAATATACAGAACAAACAGGACACTGAAGAATCAAAAGCATAAATGGGAAACGCAAACTATGACCACGGAAACATTTGTTATGTATTTCACTGTTATTTGTGTTACTTGATATAGATGAGCAAATATTTTCTCTGGAGTATATACAGTATAAATAAATAACAAGCAGGAGAGACAAAAATCGAAAAAGACATGTATTGCGAGGTCTGAGAACAGTTTAGGTAAGAGCTTAAAAATATTTAGAAACATTTAGAAAACCCCACGTTGGCTCATCTCCACAGCTGGTCTACAGTGTATCCAGGTAACCTGCAGGTTATTGATGAAAACCAGTGTAATTCTAGACCAGGGGTGTCAAATTTTATTTCATCCTGGGCCATATTATCACCATGGTTACCATTAAAATGCCAGTTATTCTTTCTTTTCTCAACCAGCTATGTGTTGTCAGATTTCCTTGTAGTTCCTGGGCTCAGTCGTTACAAACACCAAAAAACATTTTTAGTAAAATCACAATTCTTTTCTTCAAAAATCACAAACGGAAAAAAGATCAAGATTTAGAAAAAAAATAAAAAAAGAAAAAGAAAAGCAAGGCTTTTTTTGTACAGTTTTTGTATGATACTATCAAACTTTTGGTAAATTTTTTTGCAACATTTTGACATAAAATTACATGTCGTAAAATTGCATTTTTTTTCTAGGCTATAAATTTAACTTTTTGTCATAAAATCTCATACTGAGGCTTTTGTAAAAATATCTATATATTTCTCTTTTATAATCGCAATTTTTTTAAAGAAAGCACATTTTTGTAAATTTTGTAAAATTGAGATTTTCTTTTTATTTATTTATATTTTCTTTGCAACAACCCAGACTTTTTAACATACAATCACAAATGTCACAAAATATAGACTTTAACTTATCATATCAGCTTTTTGAAACATTTTCACATAAAATTACAAGTTGTAAAAGTGCTAATTTTTCTGTATTTTAAGCTTTTTGTTGGCGTATTTTGCTCTAAAACAAATTATATTTTATAAAATTCACGCTTTGACCAATGACTGTATTTTTTTTTTTGTTTGTTTGTTTTTTTGACAAAAATCAGCTAATTTTTGTTGTAAAGTTGTTCGCTAAATCCTGACTTTTTGACATAAACCAGCTGCTCTCCACCTGAGTTATTCCACTTTCTGATCTCAGGACTGAATCAAACAGGCAGCTGGAAATTTCATCAGAAATGTTCGTTAGAAGTTTATAATTGAGTTTCCATTTGTTGCAGGTCAGGTAAAAGGAAGTGGCGGACTGGATTTGGCCCACGGGCCTTGAGTTTGACACCCCTGATCAAGCGTAATATTTTTTTGCAAAGGTAATAATTGAGGGAAGATGCAGAGAACATTTTGTTTTACGCTTCTGGTCATTTTTGCTTGGTTTAAGAATTCCATTCAATTCAGTTCAAAATACTTATTTTGATCCCCAAAGGAAAAGTCAACTGATCATCTTTATAAAAGTATCTATTGATAAAGGGGAGGGCGACTAATCAAAACATGAAAACTTGTCATCCATAAAAACAAATTCAAACGTCAGACGAGGTCTTATTGAAGCCTCTTCAGTATCTTTGTTCTCCTCTTTATCTTTTAAGTGTATGTTTTCACACACCATACGAGGATTGTGATAGCGCGCTAAGATCTTCAAAGAAAATGCTACCAATACCTTTGTATTTCAAAAGGGAATTTATAATAATTCAAATGATAATAAGAACTCAACTGGAAAGGAAATTATCCCCCCAATGCTACATTTTGAAACCCCCCTCAGCAAAGTTTCAGCAGAAGTACAGTGACAGGCTTCCACAATAATGCACTTTGTAAATATACCGATGCCCTTAGAACGTGACGCCATTGGTATATTTACTTTTTCGAATGAAGAATCTATTGTTGCGGTTGTTTGATATTTTATTATTAAAGATTAAATTCTTTTAGCACTAAAGGCATTTTACTATCAACAGCATGCAGTAAGTTTCAGATTATTTGAGGTAAAATAAATTGATGTGGCATGGACCAGTTTTTCTTGTGATCCTACTTTTAGCACCAAAACCAGTTTAAAGTTAAAAAAAAAAAAGAAAAGAAAATGAATGGTGCATCAAGAGGAGTCGTCAGCATCTGAGCCTGAGTCTTCAACATCTGTGGAGTCGTGCTCGTCAGCGGACTCTGTGAGAGCAGGGTACGGCCGTGGCTGGTCCAGGTTCACATAGGTGACATTCAGGCTGATGTAGTGCTCTCCCCCCAAGCCCGACAGGATGGTGGAGACGGCCAGTACCAGCGTAGCAAAGCTGGGCCTCAGCTCTGGATCAGGGTCCCAGCACTGCAGCATTATTTGATACCTGGAAAACAAGGAGAGACCCTGGATGAGAGAGGATATAAGGTCCTTCTCAGGCACTAAAACAATATCACATCTACATTTAGATATTATTCTTCCCACTTCTGAAGATTTCCTTCTTTTAGATTTCGTGTTTTAGTTTTGAAGTCTGATTCTTGTTAGATCTGGCTTGACTTCCCTTGGTCCCAACTTTCCTGATTGTTCATACCTGCGTCTCATCAGCCCCTGTGAATTTCATTTGAATTCTACTTTATTAGAATATTATTTAGAATTCATTACCTGCCAAAAGCTAGAAACCGCAGGAAATTAATTTTACTTCTGGACAAGATTTTGCATTTTGTTTCTTTAAAGTACATGTTGGTTCTTTACAGCAACTGTGTCAAACTCTATTTCATCCTGGGCCACATCATCGCCATGGTTACTCTTAAAGGGCTGGTTACTTTACTTCTTCAAACAGTTATGTCGACAGGTTTCCCACTATTCTGGACTCACTGGAAGAGAAAATATCTCATATTTCACAAAAGTTGCAATTTTTATCATAAAATTAACACTTTTGTACTAGAAATCATAACTTTTTCTTGTATAATCACAAATTTCCAAAAACATTTTTGAAAGACTTTTTTGTATTAAAGCATGTTTTGTTGCAAAATCCCAACCTTTATAAAACTGACTTTTCCTCTTTTTTTTTAATTAAAATCACTTTTTTTCATAAATAAAAGAAATGTTGGAAGATATCAGCTATTTGTCATAAAATTATAACAGTCATAAGATTGCAATTTTTTTCTATGATTTCAACTTTTTGTCGTAACATCACACACTTTTGTTATGGAGAGGTTCATTTTACAAGAAAAACACAAGTTTTGATTTAAAAAAAAAAAACTGCTGCTCTCCACCTCAGTTATTCCAGTTTTTCATGTCATCGAGTCAAACAGGCAGCTGCACTGAATCCTGTCTTTGCCTGATAAAATGAAGCTGTGGGCCGTATTATGAGTTCGACATGTGTTATTTACGAGTTACATGAAAACCTACAATATAACCAGCAATTACTAACAGGAAGTTCCTGGTAGGAAGATTATGTAATCCAGGTTTGTGGCCTTTGTTTTGGGAAACATTAAGAAACCTGCCTGCTGACTCTACTTTGGTATCGACATGTCATTGATGGCATTTATTCTCTCAAAACCCATACATTTAGCCAAGAAAGCAAATAATAGCAATTTTTATAATGTAATTAGTCCCTCAGTGTTTTGTGTCGGAGGCCTGAAGCACACAGTCAGCTGTCTGACCTGTCCTCAAAACAAGTGGGATGCCTTGAAATGTCTTTGTTGGCAAACGATATATTATAAATGGTTGATTTACTCTCATTCACTCTTGAAGTTCTTGAGAAACAAATTACTGTGCAACAGGATTATAAATAACCCCAAGTCACAACAATGTGTGCGCTTATGTGATTAAGTATGTGAGTCTGCTTATGAAAGAAGCACATTTCCTTTCAAAAAGTAAAGAAGGCCTACTCATTAACCCCAAGGTGGCATTGCGTAACCACGGTGAAGGGGTGGACAAGTGTCACACTATCTAGTGACAAGTGAAGTTTTGCTTTTTACATTATATACTTTTAGTCCTAGAAGCTTGTAGTACTATTAAAGTTAATAAAATTACTATATTTTTGAAAATGGCAGCAATGTAAGGCTGTCATTGCTGCTACTTACAATGGGTCAGGGCAGTACTGTGGCTGGGGAAGCCTCCTGCCCTTCATCAAGTAATGTGTTATATCATAAGGGTCCACCTCTGGGTAGGGGCTTGCTCCTCTGGTCAGCATCTCCCACATCAGTACGCCGAAGGACCACTGCATGAGGAGAAGTAAAAATTTTACCGAAAAAAAAAAAAAAGTCTGATTCAATTCTAAACCGTGGCATACAACTAACATGTTTCACTCTAACTCTACAATCAATCAATTGTATGTCAAGGTAAATCTGGATATGCTCACCACATCTGATTTAGAGGTGAATTTCTGTGTTTGCAGACTCTCAATAGCCATCCACTTTACAGGCAATTTAGCTTTCCTGTGGTCCTGAATGCTGTAATATTCCTTATCAAAAACATCTCTGGCCATGCCAAAATCTGCCACTTTCACTGTATAGGACTCATCCAGCCTGAGGACAGAAAAACTGTCATGTCACGTCAACAGAATTTGCACAAGAAAGCATCTACACATACAAACCACTTAATGTAAAATGTTTATTTAAAAAGAAACCTGAGAATGTGGTCTAATGGAAGTGAACAAGTTACTGCTTCACTGCATATTGCACGACTCACATGCAATTGCGTGCAGCAAGATCTCTGTGTACAAATTTCTTCTGTGCCAAATACTCCATCCCCTTAGCAACCTGAAGCCCGAAGCCAATGAGATCCTTTACAGTGGGGTTCTAAAAATAAAACAGACACATGACAAAATACTTGCACAATCTAAAAGGTAGCTAACAGATGATTGTACTTAAATCAGATAATGAGATTCCATTGTTCTGATGCATGTGTCACACCCTCTTCTCGCAGCGTATAAAGTGCCGGAGGTCTCCGTGTTTCATGTAAGGCAGCACAACTAGAGGAAGCCCTTCCTGTGGCAAGAGGATGCCCAGTAAAGACAGAACATTAGTGTGATGGAACCCCTTCATTATGATGCCTTCCTTCAGAAACTGCTCCACTTCCTCAACATCTGTTATTCCTGAGGACAAACACACATGGAGATGATTCAAAATGGATGGCTGAATTACAGTTCTGTCTATTAGATAAAATCTGCTTGTAAAGATGCTCGGTATCACAGACTCTCATGCAATGCAGTTTGCGTTAGAGGAGAGACTTTCTGATGCTTTTCTACGACATAGAACTCAAACCTCAAGAAACACACTCAACTATTCAAGGATTTGACGGCACAATGGATTTCTTTCTTGGTGGAGTCTGTGAAGTAACCATGATAAACAGTTCCAAAATGGCCTGCAGAGTGAAAAAAATACGCAGTGAGATGGAAAAAGGAGGGAAAAAAATACATTTTGCAGATTTTTGAGACAGATACAGAGAGGGTTTTCCTACCCTTCCCTATGATCCGATGATGCTGCACAATAAGCATCTCAGCTGGTATGAGAACATCCTTCACCTCCTCCAACAACTCAGGCCTAAAGTTGGAGATTGAGATCTTCTCCGCAGGCATGAGGGGAGTGAGGGTTGGATCTATGCTGCTGGCAGAGTAGGCCAGACTGGGGAACCCAGGCCTCAGCAGCGGCGTGGACAGACTCTGGGATATCACTAGTTAAAAGTCCAAAGACATAGAGTTATGTAGTAATCCATCTCTGTTCAACAGGGGGGTCAAACTCTGATTCATCCTGGGCCACATCATTACCATGGTTACTATTAAAGGGCCGGTTATTCTTTAATTCTTTCAAATTTTGCATAAAAGGGCACCTTTTGTACCAAATTAATAAATTTCCATTGTATAATCGCATGTTTTTGTACCAAAGCAAGTTTTGTTGTAAAATGGTGAATTTCATATCACATCTTTTTTTTAAAATTACAAATCAAATTTTTGTCATAAAATCTAATATTTTGCAGAAATTGCAAACCTTTACAAAATTGAGATTTTTGTACTAAAATCACTTTGTTTTTTTCCTTCTAAAATCATAAATTTAAAAGAAAAAGTTGGCTTTTTTTGTAATAAATAAATAAAAAGCTAATTCAATTTTTGACACATCGAGAATTTTTCTTTTTAACAACCAAGACAGTACAACATTAAGATTGAGAATATTGTGTGTGCTTGGCATCGTAATCACCTCTTCTGTAGTCTCCATCGGGTGACATCTCAATGGCATTTGTCCCTGAGCGGAGAGCACCGTGGGCCAAACGCGCCTCTAGCATGGAGGCTGAAAAACATTTCACTTTTCTTTTTTTTTTTCAAATCATTAACCCCAAAAGAAGAACACGTGTGCATCCGATACAAAACTTGGGATGTTCTATTTGAAAGACTTCATCCAAAATTCACATCCATAACGGGCAGCAGTTGTGTAAACAGATCCGTTCAAAGTCCACACACGACAGAGAGCCACTCACCTTTCTTCTTTTTCCTCAGATGCTTCATGAAAACAAAAGCCAGCACGGCTCCAGCAACCAGAGCAGCCAAGATCCCCAGAGAAATTCCCAACATGTAGTGGTTGTTGACTCTCACTACTGTGCCAACATTGTGGACCTGTCCATTGATGGAGATCTGGAGGACAGAGTGCAAAGCACACAGTGAAAGTATTACTGTTTTTACAAACCTAACTATTTTGGCAGATGTTTTTTTTTTTCTTTTAATATTTCATGGCTAACTCATAGGTAGTAATGTGATAGAAGTGAGTTTTGAAACTTTTCCCATGTCATCTTACACTAGATAAGAAAAGTCTGACTTTTTATTAGCCAAAAACTCCAACTATTTATTATTATGAGATCTGTTAATCAAAATATCCTGCTTTCTCTCAACACACAAGCATGCTAAGGTTTATTTAAGTTTATTTAAATGTGTTTCATCTGATACTTTTTACACACCCTTTAAAAAAAATAATAAAATACAACAGGGAACCTTTTTCTTTCCTAGTCATACTCATATTTATCAGGATCGATATGCTCATGGCTGTGTACGATTTACAGGAATGGTTAAAGACCACTGGCCATTTGAATTGAGCTGTGTTGGGTTCCGTTACACACAGCATAAAGTCAAGACAATTAGGTTAATTAATTACTACGTAAAAGCCCAACTCGACCAACCTTCACTGGCAGGCCCTCACTGGGAATGGTCATGTTTTTCGGGATCCTGCAGGTTATCTCGTTGTCCAGGACTTTAGCATCACAATCGACATCTGCCACAGTCATGATGATGGACATACATGAGCTCACCAGGTTCAGCTTTTGATGCTGTGAACAGATCAAAAATCTTAAAAAAAAGAAAGGAAAAAAAAAGTTCTCTGCATATCCACATCGGTTAACTTACATGAAGCGACACCTCATCAAACCCCGGGTACAAACTTAAGACATGTCCTTCTGTTTCAAAAGGAATGGGCTCGCCATAAGGGTGATAGGAGAACTCTTTGTTCCAAAGACCCAGTGCTCCATCCATATCAAAAGACAGCTGTCCTTCCTCAGTCTCATCCCTTTGAAAGACAGGGGTGATGCATTCCATCCTTTTAGGCAGGGACTTGCCAATGCAATCCTAGAACAAAAGTGTTATAATACTTTAATAGTCATTCCATACAGTTAATTTAAGCACATCATCTCTAAGAGAGACCAAGGAAATGTACGTCCTTATACAAATATGAATTTGTATTAATCTTTCATAATTTATGATGACTACACTACCCTTGTCACGTGTTTCAAGTGGCTTTCATTGGGTTTAAAGCGGATGATGGTGTGATGAACAGAATCCAGGTTCTCCCCTTCAATCACAATCCTTGAGCCTCTATATGTAAAGACACAGAGGTGGGTGCTTGAACGCTATCATGAAAAACCAAATCATAGAAAACACAAATGAAAAATATACGATTCTTTTTGCCTTTTATTTCTTTTCAGATGTTAAACTCAACATATTACACATTTTGTCATGTCAAGTTGTTAATCTAAATACATTTTATCCATTTAAAACCTTTCAAAACTTGTTACCACTTTGTAATATTCCCATTTCTTCTCTTAAAACTTTACATAATAAAAAATAACTTAGTATCAAACACCCGATCATTTATGTTACTAAGCAGTGAGGCATTTCTGGTGTACTTTGTTCCATAAATCTTGCAAGCATATATTTTTTATTAACCTTTATTTAACCAGGTTAGTCCCACTGAGCGCTGAGATCAATCGTCTCTTTTACGAGGGAGACCTGGGCCACACTCTTCTGGGTTGAAGCTCATTTGAGAAGTATGTTTTGTTGCAGACAGCTGCTGTCTGGTGTCTTAAACCCAGAACCCCTGCTAATGGAAACGCATCTAGTAAAGCCCCTCCCAGGATTTGAACAAGGAACCGTCTTGCAGTGTCAACCACCACCGTGATGCTGAGCAAGCAAGCAAAGCTCCACAAGACAGGGGTACAGGTCCAGAATGCAGACGCATAATTCCAGTGTCCAGAGTCTCTACTTCTGAAGGAAAAGTTGTTTTTAGGAGTATGTTTTTGCATTATCTTGTCCAACTTGTCTATCCAAAGTAATCTCAAGCTGTTATACAATGTTGTTATATCAGCTATTAATGAATGATGGTTGTCACCACAGAGAATTGAGATAAGAGGGGTCCATATTCAGATTCGCCATTGTCCTTTATACACTAAAACTGCTTGTTGAGGTTCTTCAGTAGAGGGACTGCAACAAAACGTACTTCCTGGATGAGCTTCAACCTGGACGTGGAATGGTTGCTGGTTGGCTTAACCATAGAATTAAATGCAGGGACTTTCCAACGCAGTAATTAGTTTCAGTAATTAGTTTTGCAGGCCTGAAAGGTTAAAATGAATGTATTTTGAATGAAACAAGCCTGACCAGACAAAACATAAATTATTGTGGGTTTATGTCTTTTAAATTGACATTTTTCACCTCCTTTTTTGTCTAGTATGTTCTTGTAATTTCACTTAATAACTTATAGAGAATAAAATCTCCTGAGATAAACTGTTAATCCGAAACTTTCTCATTTGGCTCATTCGACAGCTGCTCATGCTGACATCTCCATGGCCTACCTGTCAAAGCTGCAGTCAGGAAGCACAGCCGTAATCTTTGGGTTTTCTTTGTAATAAAACACCTTCATAGTGCGAACAGGAGACTTATCAATGAAAACGCTGAGCAGGACGTCCCTCACTTCTGAGATAGGCTGGGACAGACAGATGATGGATGAAACATTGCCTACAGACTCTGTGACACTGCAGGGAGAGACAGATGTACATGCCTCCGTTGATAAACTGAGACACATCAAAAGCACTTGCACCTTTTTATATCTTTTGTATGCTCAGAAAACTATACAGAAGACAATTTGTTAGAGCTGACTCTGACATCGCAGCTGTTTCCAAAGCAGCTATTTAAACAAGTACAAACACGTTTGTCTAATACAACCCAGTCATGAAAATGTGGGAGCAGCATCTCATCTACCAAATTCCTAGAAAGCGTGGCAGCTACAAAAAGCTGTGAGGCAAAATACTTTACTTTGACAAGCTTAAATAAATGTTGTATAAGCCAAGACGGAAATGCATTCCTTCACCTTTTTATCGGGCAGGGCACATCATTAAGAGTGACTCTTCTGGTCTTTCCAGCATCCAAGTGAGTCCCAGTCACTGTGATAAGTGTGCCCCCAACACGAGGCCCATAATTGGGCTGGATTTCTGTGATGTTGGGAATCTGGAGGGAGAGTAGATCTCAGTATTTCTTTTTACAAAAGATGCATAATGGACGAAACGTAATTGGATTTTAGTTTCAGGTTGTAATTTCATAATGAGTGTGAATTTTGATTATTTTAATTACCACAAATGTAAACCCCGGAATTTCTGCCTTCCCATCAATAGAGTAGCGCCCTTCCACCTTGCCCTCATGAACTTCCACTTTAATGTTGACTGGTTTGGACAAGTCAGTGGCCCCAGAGCGAATCTTACATACTAAACTGGGAGGGAAAGCACAAGAAAACATTTACATGTTAGTTTGGCTGCAAAATCATCGACATTTGAAAGTCATGGTAATTAAATACTGCTGGAAAGAAAGTTCTGCTGCAAAAGCATTCAATCTGTCATTCTATAATTGTGAGTTTATAGTTATAGGTATGTGAATTTTAGAGTTCGAAAATATTTGTTTGCAAGCAAGATAAACCATGATGTGACATGGTTAAAGAAAAAGTATTCTTTGCATCAGCATGTAATTATTGCCATTGTACAGCACAGCAATGTTTTTCAACAATGTTAAAAGTTATGTTCTTTTTCTGTATTGCACTTTCGCAAAAGAGAAGCTATATGGGAAATAAATCACATGTTTATAGCTTCTTTTTAGAGCAGAAGGTTAATTTTCACGATAATAATTGTAGTATGGGGTATGGCGCCCTGCAAGGTCACTTACTGGGTGCTGTTGCTTTTGAGTGGAATCACAGTGCAGGCGGTCTGTCCCACTCGCACCTGGTGGGTTCTGGAGGTGATAGCGGGTCTGCAAGGCGACTGGAACTCACTTCCACATACTGTAAGCTCTGTTTGACCATCAGGAGGAGCAGTCCATGGAAAAAACTGAGAGCAGAATCCAAAGCAGAATACAACTCAGCACATGTTGTAGCTGAGTCACCAAACTTCCAATCCAAGTCCAATCTCGAGTCTACAGAGGTGGAGTCCAAGTCAAGTCCAAGTCATTAAAGGAAAATTCAGTTTGAGTCCAAGTCGAGTCCACTACTGATATGAGATTGACAAGCAACCCTCCTTCTTCCAGGCTGAAGCTCATCCAGGAAGTACGTTTTGTTGCAGTTCCTCGACTGACCACTAGGATGCTGGCTCCAAAAAAGAGCAAATCTCCATTGACCTCTATGTTAAAAATACCAACTTTGCAGCAGAATTAAACATATTTACAATCTGGTACAAAAATCTGTTTTGATCTCTATAATTACAATTTATATCCATGGCAACTGTATTAGGGGGCAGGGTAAATTTTAATGTACCATATCAAATAAATTTATATTAAGCAATAAAAGTGAACAATCAGATGCCAGAGCATCATTTGACGTGCTTGATAGACGGCTAGCCAGCCAGTGACTGGATCCCACTTCTTTACATCATGACACCGGTTCTGCGTATAAATCTATGGGTCATGTGACCAGATGGTTCATTCATAACTATTATTCAGTCATTGTCTGAGATTGGTCTGAGACAAGTCCAATGTGACTAGCTTTTATAACACACACAGTCTGGGAATATGTGACTCCAGAGATCAACTCTCTGGAGTTTTCCAAGGCTTTCAACCAGACTAATGACTCAATTGGTGGACGGCAAAATTTCTTTATCTACTCACATATGTGCTTCGCTCAGTTTCAACAGTTTGAACAAGAGGTGTCAAACCCTAGTTCATATGTTGTCAGATTTCCTGCTAGTTCCCTGACTCAAAAAAAAAGTGGATTTTTGTCATAAAATCTCAAATGTCACATA
>JBAMYA010000020.1:13156538-13168167 GCA_037176975.1 Arrhamphus sclerolepis | reverse complement strand
GTCAAACCCTAGTTCATAGGTTGGCAGAGTTCCTGCTGGTTCCCTGACTCAAAAAAAAAAGTGGATTTTTGTCATAAAATCTCAAATGTCACATAATTTGCAACATTTATACTTCTGTAATATAAATCACAATCACAATATCACACCTTTTTTTCATTAAAAAGTAAATATTACAATTTCTTTTCATCTAAAATCATAAATTTAAAAAAAATATTGACAGCGACTTTTGTTGTAAAAATTACACATTTTGCAAAACAGAGAATTTAAAAAAAAAAATCTTTTTACAACAACCAATACTTCTTCGCAACTGAATATTTTCAATTAAAATTTTAAATTTTATTTAGAGAATATCAACTTTTTGCAATATTTTGACATAAAATTACAACAGCTGTAGATATTTTATCACTCTATCTATCACCTCAAGGTACAGTAATATGTGTTGGGGGGGTTGTGGGTTGGTGGGGGACTTTACTCATAAATTCTGGGATTTCCCAAAGATTTTAGATTTTTGAAAGGATATTCAAAAGGGAATGAAACAGATTTGAACAAAGATGGTTACCAGTAATACAGACAATGTCACAACTTTAGCCACCTCTTCTTCTTCCTTTTATTCATTTATTTATTTATTAATTCTTTTTACATTTACTGTAGTACAATCGGCAGAAAAGGTATGTACTCATAGATATATGTTGCTTATGTTAAGAAATATTTGAAAATAGGATGTGAGGACATGTTTATATGTGAGAATTGGAATGGTCATAGCATCTCCCAATGTGTGTTCCAAATGTATATGTTGTGTTTTCCTATGTTTTATGTAAAATAGATCTTTTTTTTTTTTAAATTACAACAGCTGTAATTTTTGTATACGTTAAACTTTTTGTTCTAGAATAAACCACATATTACATGGTGTAATATCATATTTTGTTGCTGCTTCACAGATGTTTGTCAGCTCTGCGGGGTTTATAACCATCAGGCTGAAGTTAGCGTCACATTTTCTCATTTGTTTTGTTTTTGAGCTGCTTTGTGAAGGACCGTAACGTCTTTCTGCATCTCTCAAACCTGGAACTGTTACGATATTATGCTTAATCATTGACATTAAACCATCTGGTCACGTGACCCATAGAGTTACACAGAAAGCCTTTGAAATGCATTTTTCCTCGAACCATGTGGCACCATGCGCCAAACAGGTGGCACAAGGCTGTCAAAGCCAACTGCAGGGCCAATGGACAGCTGCCAGTCAAGCATGTCAAATGATGTCTGAGCACCTGATTGGTCAGCTTTATTGCTTAATATAAATTTATCTGACATGATACAATAAAAGTCACCGCTGCACAGTTGTCATAGATGTAAAATCTAACTATAAGTCTATATCCTGGATAAAAATAAACTTTTTCAGATATATTCGAAGGGAAACAAACCTTAATGGTTGTCTGTCTCTATGTGGCCCTGCGATGGACTGGCGACCTGTCCAGGGTGTACCCCTGCCTTTGCCCGAAGTGAGCTGGGATAGGCTCCGGCAGACCCCCGTGACCCTGAACAGGAATTAGCGGGTATAGATAATGGATGGATGGATGGAAACAAACCTTGTCTTATAATCAAGTTAATATGCTAATATTTGAAAACTCGCCTCTGATTTCTGAGCCTGACTGCAATTGCTCAAGTCCAAGTCCAGGTACAGGTCAACAGTGCTGAAGTCTGAGTCAAGTCACAAGTCCTTAAGACTGGAGCTTGAGTCGGACTCAAGTACTACAAGTCTGATATTATTGTACCACATAAATGTTTTTCCGCGCTGCTCAAAGAGGTTTTTGTTTTCTGCGTTACAGACCAGACCTCACCCCAGTGATCTCAGGTGGGCAGGATTCATTTCTCCAGTGGCTTTGGCACTCACTCTCCCATGAACACGCTCCGGAGCACCAGCCACAGTCCATGAACTTTGGGGCCGTCAGGCACATGGCACAGGTTATGAAGTGTTGACAGCCTGGCCCTTTCTGAGGCACCTGAATCATCTAAACAGAAAAAAAACAATGTCACTCATGCATTTATCTTATTAAAGATCATACATTATGATTATTTACAGGTTTTATTTTGTGGTCCATTAAAACGGACCTTCATGCATTAATGTTAAATAAACACTTTCTCCTACTGAACATCGCTGAAGCAACTAGTCATTGAAGAAGCTCTCATCACTTAACCTGACTAAACCTAAGTAATCACTAAATCTGATTGTATTTCAATCAGCAACCCACTTCAAGATTGGAGTTTATCCATGAAGTACATTTTGTTGCAGTTCCTCCACTGACCACTAGGTGCTGCCCTCCAAAACAGAGTAAATCCCCACTGAACACCATCTCACACATGACAACTTTGCAGATGAATTAAACATATTTACAACCTGGAACAAAAATCTGTTTTAGTCTCTATAGTTAGCTTACATCCATGACTGTACAGGGGGTGATTATTTTTGTGATCACATCAAATAAATTTATATTAAGCAATAAAGCTGACCAATCTGATGCCCAGACATCATTTGACGTGCTTGACTGATGGGAAGCCAGTGGCTCTGCCATTTCTCCCACCTCTTTGCAACATGGTACAGCACAGTTTGAGGAAAAAATGGGCTTCAAGGGCTCTCTGTACAAATCTATGGGTGACGCAACTGGATAGTTTGTCCATAGTTTATACAGTCAATGGGTTATTTCAGGCTCTAAATGCAGCATGTCATTAGCAGGTTGCTGCTAATGCTAATGCACCGATAACTCTAAAGTTAGTGGTATTCGTGTGCTTTGAAAAAAATAAAGAAAAGAAATGTCTTCCTTTATTTGAGTTGCACTAGATGGATCTATCTTTCATCCTTGCCCCTGTCTCATTGTGAAATCTACCACCACCGTTTTTTTGTTTGTTTGTTTGTTTTACTATGATTGATCAGTTAGATACATGTTTCATCTACGGCCAAAATCGTACAGTGTGAACCTGCCTTTAAGGAAAACACACAAGAAACTTGTTTTGTGGTTAGCAGTGTGGGAAATATGGGCACTTCACAGCAAGAGTTTCATAACACAATAACAGGACAAAGCAGCCAGTCACCCTCCAAACTGTGTTTTTTACATGATTTTAATGTAAATTAGTAAAACAATAATTTCCTAAGTTAGTCTGTCAGCTAGCTTAACGAGACACATGAAAAGACCCACTCGAGCACCAGCCTTTATTATCCATCTAAGCTGACTCTACCAAGTCAACGTGCCCAGGAAGAGCTCACTGAGAACCAGTCTGTCACATCTACCAGCTCAGTTTGTAATGTAACTTGACTGGCTTGTAATTTCTGCAAGAGCAGTCTTCTAGGAAGACAACACAAGGGTTTTTTTTTTTTAAATGTCCAGGGACATTGATATAGTCTCACTTTAAACACACTGTAAAGAGAATTCAACTGTACCTTGTCTCCAACTACAAAAAGGAGATACTCGGATGAGTACACAGCGGCAATGGGGGACACCCTCTGATTTTCAACCAAGGAGTAATTGGCAAAGATAACAGGGCTGGATCTTGTCAATACAAGCTGTCAATTCAAACAAAAAATAATCAATAGCAAATAAATTACAGAAAAGTCAAATATAAAACAACGTGTTAACTGGGAAGTATGGTTCTTTCAATTGATGCTACATACTTGAAGCAGACGTCCAGTTGAGGTGCCAATGTGAGCAACTGTCTTGCTCTCTATAGTTGTGACCAGGAGGGAGGTGAGCAGGACATCTGTCATCTGCCTGTTGAAGAGGTCCACTCTGTAGTACGGTTTAGACACCATGGTCGGATGGTCTCTGCACATGGCATTGTTCTCCATGCTCTACCGTCAATTTAAACAGCAGGAAAGGAAACAATGAAGCAAGCAAGAGGAAGATCAACCACCAACTCTAGCTTTGTTAACAGTATGATCCAGAGAAGATGGCTCAACTGTACACTGAAGAATGTGGAAGGGTAAGCGTAGAGGTCAAAAAAGAAAAAGACCTGACATTTATGTCCCATTGATAAGCTTTTTCCAGAGCTTTCAATCACATGCCATTGTCAGTGGGCCTCGAGTCTCATTTGTTTTTAGGGCCAAGATCAAATTAATCCACAAATCTAAATTATTTTCTGCAGCTTTTAGGCAAAACATTAAATTTTGGGGGGATTTTTGTTGCTGTTTGTGTGTGTAACTTCTGAAAAGCTTCCAGAATTCTCCCTAAAGTTCTAATTTCACTGTTCAGAATGGATTTGATTTGATTTGAAAAGAGTTCTCAGACGGTGCTATATGATATCTGTAGAGTAAAAGATGCATTAAGAAAGGACCATCTGTTTCCCTCTGAGGATGTGACACAGGGTGCACCAGTCACCAGGGTGACCATGAGAAAAAAGAACCTGGAACTGCAGACACCCAACCCAGATCTGTCTGGATAATATTATCATTGTATGTTTCAAAAAAAAAAAACTGTGATGGATGATCATGTGAAACATTACTGACAGAGGTATTGCCTTGTTGTTATAGACAAAGAGCAGGATGGATCACTGTTTGATTAAAGGCGGCTCATCCCATCCCTGTCTCATACAGAGCCAAGGGAGAGTTAAAGACAGACAAAAATTATGACCTTTAAATAGCTGAAATAGCAGCAGCAGTGGTAGTAGTAGCTGTGGTAGTAATAGTAGCATTCTTATTTTATCAATGATGTCTTTGTTTGGTATTTTTGTACGTACTGCCATTGCTGTAACCATTCAGAAACATTTTTGAACATATCTTGTAAGTAACACTTAAGATAGAAAACAGAACAAATTACAATGTGTTCAGGAAATCTGAAGAGGGTTGCAAAAATTGGGAATTGATAAATATACACTTTTGATTTCTTTTTCTTTTTTTTTAAGTGTGTGACTGAAAACTGCTTCACTCAAAGTAATCTGTGAACTGAAGATCAACGGCAACCTGAACAGAGAACCTGATTTCACTGCTGCCTTTTCAAAGGCCTCACACCTCGGTTAAATTAAATCTTATTTAAAGGACAAGAAGTCTTAAAACAGATGGACAACCATACCCCCACCCAACCCCCCACACCCACCCCCCAACCACTCATCCACCAAGTAGAAAGACCAGTAAAAAGGAAAAATTGGGAGGTTTAATTTTTTGTCTACAAAATTACATCATTTTTTTCCATGTTAAATCACAAATTCAAAAAAGGTTCACTTTTTTGTAAAAGAAATCAGAAATTTGTTTTAAAACTATGTATTTTTCAACAACCAAAACTTTTTTATAGCAAGATTTTTGGCTTATTAATTTAAAATTACTATATTTTGTTAGGAAGTAAAAACGTTTTACAACATTTTGACATAAAACTACAACAGTTGTAATTTTCTTTTTTTGTTTGTTTGTTTGTTTGTTTTTTAATTTACACTTTTTGTCCTAAAAGCACGATAGATGTGAATTTTGCAAGTCACAGATTTTGACAAAAAAAGTTTTTTGTTGTGAAATCTTTTACAAAATCATGACTTTGACATAAACCAACTGCTCTCCACCTCGTTATCCCACTTTTTAATATCAGAGCTTAAAAGGGCAGCCCATTGTAATCTTGTCTTTCTATCTCTGGGGGGCCAGATAAAACGAAGTGGTGGGCCAGATTTGGCGCGGGCCTTGATTTTGACACTCATGCCTTAAACTTTGTTGTTTGGACATTTTCCAAGACAAATAAATTAGGTGTTTTGCAATAACTTCTACAAACGTGTTAAAATCCATTGTCCATGAGCCCATGCCCTGACAAATCAGATTTTATTCAAACCAGCCAACTTTCTTTTCTTTTTTAACTGTTCATGCATGTTAAATCTAAACATGCCACACATAGTTAAATCTCCACACCCACATGGTAAGATTTTGATCTAACTGCCTGCACACTCACACAAGTGTGTGGGTACAGGTGGATGAGCGTAGGGAAATACCTCAGACATTTTAATCAAATTCATAATTTGAAAATCAGTGATGTATAGTCAGGATTGCGTACATGGTCTTATCTACTCATACGTTCGCTCTTACGGACTCAGTGAATCACAATAAATACAACTTCATTCAGCTTTTAACATTACCTGTCTGCTGACTGGCTCTTTCCTGAGATAAATGTAACTGTGATTCTTTTTGGTCATGAAAGTGTCTTGGTGTGTGTTTGTGGACTGAAGGGCTCACCTCGTGAGGACAGCTCTCACAGGGCTGAAAATGGCAAAGCCCTCTAGAGAGCTGCTCTGGTCCGGACTCACAGCAGTCATCCACCCCATCAACAATTGCTTTATTCACACTGTCCATGGGGAAGGCGCACAGAGCCGAGTCATTCTCTGTGACTCCGTTGTCATCAGTGACAGCGAACACCCCATAAAGGATGTCATCTTCCTCCTCTGCCCCTAGCTCCTCTGCCAGCTCCCTGCCTGCCTTGCCAAAATAGGCTGCCTGGACCACATTGTACACAATATCCTTATAGGGTTCGCTCAGTATGTTCCTCCTTCTGCGTTTTGGTTCAAAGCGACACTCCAGGATCAACTCGCGATACCGCCTCATCTCCCATTCACTCCGTGGGAGACGTCCCAGACGAGTCTGAAATGGAGATGATTCCTGATCTGGGCTCTCTCTTTGGACTGAGACGAAGTAGACAAACTCTTGAGTGAAGAAGCTGTAGACATACTCAATGTGGTATGTCCTTCTCAGGTTAGGCAGGACAGTCAGGCCTCGCACGTCATTGTAGAAACCATCCTCTGTGGCCAGTGGTCTGCGGACCGATATTGATTTCCTTCCATAACGCTGGGTCACACTGTCATTCACAGATGCGGCAACAAAGAAGTAGACAGCCTGACCCTCCTCCACCATGGAGACTTTGGTGCCAAGAGGACTAGCCACGCAGTCAGGACAGTGAGCAGCAGAGTTAGAATCCTTTCTGAACAAACACTTTGAAAGAGAAGGTGGTTCTGCGTTAGGCATCAGCTGATGGAAATAGCATGCACCATACTGAGAACTTCCACAAGAGTATAAATACATAAACAGAGTATCCAGCAGCAAGATCTGATTGTTTGTGTCCTCTAGAAAGTTATAGTCCTTTTCAATGTCGCACAGCTCACATATGTGGCAATCTGGACTTCCAGCTGGCCCAGTGCGGAGCTCCCACACCTTTTCTAAGCTCCTGTTGACCGCTTCGATCACATTCTGAGAAGCCACATATACTTCCTGGTAAAATGAGTTGTTGACTATGTTCTGAATGGGTCCCTGTGCTTGGAAGAAGGGCATGGTGTACACAACGGAGAAGTTGACGGGATTGGGGGCCAGTGAGGGACAGTTGGCAAGGGCAAAGGCCAGCAGCGTCTGGAGCCAGACACATGACCCCCACTGTGTGGTCCAGTGGGTCATCTCCACTCCGAGGTGCAACAGCACAGGTGACGTGGGGTTACCTCCAGGTGTGACGTTGCAACAAAAACATCCTTAACACCAGCCAATGTGACCTGTATTAGATATAAATATTATCATACAATACCAAAAAAATCAGAAATTGATATTTGCATCATAGACATGATTGAAATTTAATTTGGGACATCTTGGAAAAGACATGTATTCCTTGTTGAGAGTGAGCTGTGATCTGTCCAGATGTGACTCCTCAGTGAGAAGAAATTACATAAAAAGCTTAAGCCAAAGGAGGAAAAATCAAATCTTACTAGGTTGGTATCATGACATTTAAACCAAATCTAGCTTCCAGCTCTTAAAGCAATAACTTAACTGAAGTTTGTCATCACTGGGAGGCTGCCTAAAATCCTGGAACCCAGATAAAAATCTACCTAGCCTTCTTCAAAGCAATAAATTTTAATATCTTATTATAGGTTTTGCACAGAGTACCTTAGCAAGACATTTAGAATTTTACTAAAGCCTGAAGCCTTTTGTTGCAAAATCTTTTCAAAATGTTTGTTAAATCCTGACTTTCTGGCATAAACCAGATGCTCTACATCTCAATTATTCCACTTGTTGATGTCAGTAACAAATCAAACAGGGAGTCACATTGAAATCTTGTGTTTGCACACCAGATAAAATGAAGTGGCGGTCCAGATTTGGTCTGCGGGCCTTGGGTTTGACACTTGTGTTCCAGCATCATATTAAATGGGCAGATATAACAATTATGAGAATTAATGCAGAGCTCTTTCATAATGTTCTGCACTGATTCCCAATAGATCCAAGGCAGCAGGCATCATCATCATCATCCTGGTTGAGACTGATGATAAAAGCATGTGTGGTCATAAAAATGAGTGCTTCCTCTGACTCATCACAAACACTGAGAAGAAATGTTTGTCTGACCAATCAGAGAGGTGTGCCGATGGTGGAAAGTAGATGTGTTCACAACAATTTTTATCACTACTCCCTAATCCAGTCACTGATATTGCTGCTCTCGGGTTTATTCTGGTTAATCTCCAACTGAGTCATGTTCTGTTTGGAAAAGGGTCGCTGATACCAAGTAAATTGCCATTGCTCACAACTTAAAAATACCAAAATTTAGCAAATCAGAAATATTTCTATTTCTCTTCCAGATCAGTCTTTGCACCACATCCAACTCTAAAAGCTTCTCTACGTACTGAACAGACGTTGCTGGGTGGATCATTAACTAGACACATTTCAGTAAGGCTGTATTCAAGAACCCTAGCCTCTCTACTTTGCATTCCTGTCACAGAGGCTACGTGCCTTTCAGAGGGGAAAGATGGGCACGGACTGATGGTTAGAAGACAACATGTTCCCTTTTAAAAATTCTCCGGTGCAGAAGAAAAAAAGTCCTCAACTCTAATTATTTCCTAAAACATGTAAAGACACCTGAATTAGACTAAAATAAACAAACTATATGAGGAAAATGGCACTTGTTCTTGGATGGGAAAGTTTGAAGCCAGAAATCTGACTTCTCTGCATCAATAATTCATAGGATGCCTCTGATGTCGTGTTACATTTTAACATTTTTAGCTCCATGTGAAACCGAGGTTCAGGTTTGAAGACATGCGTATACATTTTAATGGCACTGATTGACTTTCTTCAGGTTCATGGTTAATAAAACAAATGTCTGAAAATAAAGTTTCCATTCAGTGGAACTATTTATGGGTGTCGTCCATGTATTACTACATGAAAACAACCACCTCTGCAACTGACAGATGCAAGTTTCATTCTGACCACAATCTGGCACAGCATCACGACATCAGTGCCTTGCTCAGTGGGATTTCTGTGGGCGTGAATGAGAAGGAAGGAAAAATCTCGAATTAATTGTTTTCCAAGACAATTTGTAGAGACGAGCTGCTGAGACATTGTGTTTTACTTTATTTTGAAAATGTCTTTCATAGACATCTAAAAAAAAAACAATCTTGGATTAAAACCTATTTGTCAAGGCAGCTTGGTTCAAGACACAAAGCAGCTGAACATGATTATCATTATTATTTTTGTTTATTTAATATTTCTGTCGGCAAAGGTATTTTCCTCTGCCTTAAGTGCAGAGGAATCATGTAAGACGAAGATGATGTCAGACATGGAAAGTCCTCACTTGATCAGCCAAACGCACCACATGAATCCAGTCAAACAGGTAAACTGTTGTCTCCTGATCATATTACATTAATGGAAAAAGAAGGTGAGAGTTTCGAGGGTGAAACAAATATAGAAAAAATGAGAAGTAGCTTTTTAAATAGTTTCAGTGTCACATCCTGTACATGTTTTGTCATGTTTGGAGTTGTATTCATCTGATAAATATAAAGGCTGCACGGTCTGAAGACAGCTTAGGATGTCAAAACTTACCTGTGCAGATTATTCAGGTTCCTGTCCCTTTCTCCAGCTCCTGGTGGGTCTCACTGAGAGAAGACTTTTGATTCTCGATCAGCTGTTTAACTTGTGAACTGTGAGTTTCAGTCTGAATCCGCTCTGAGTGTTTCAGCTGAGCTCCTGCTTGCTCCTCCCTTCACCTCACACACACACACACACACAAACGCACACACACTGGTGCTTTTACCCACCTTCTGTGCTTGAAGACATCATAAACCAATGGAATATTCTGAAACTCAACTGGGCTGCTGTTTTCATCAAATGTTTCTGCATGTGGTTTTCAGTCGGTCTCTTTGCCTGAAAGAGATACTGAACTCAAAGATGACTTCAAACCACGAGTGTCATCGTCCATTTCATCCTGGGCAACATCATCACCATGGTTACCATCAAAGGGCCAGTTACTCTTTACATTCTCCGCCAACTATATTGTTAGATTTCCCCGACTCTCAAGAAAAAAAAAAGGGAATTTTTGTTGCAAGTTGAAAATTTTGCAACTTTTATCATGAAATTAAGCTTTGTGCGAAACTTAAAATTTTCTTGAATAATTATAAATTTCAATTTTTACATTTATATTTCAAATTTTACTTTATTGCAAATGGACAAATTTTGTTGCAAAATGGTGAATTCACAGTAATATGTCTTTTTTCATATAAAACTGAATGTCATAAAATCAGGACTTCTGACTTTTATCATAGAAATGAGGCTTGTGTAGTAAAATGAAAATTTTCTTAATTCCAATTTTGTTGTAAAATGGTGAATTTTTATATTTGTCATAAAAATAAAAAAATAAAAGTTGTGACTTTTATTTGAAAAAATGAGGCTTTTGTACTAAAATCCCATTTTTGTAAGATGGCTAATTGCAAATTAAAAAGATTTTGAAATGGCTAATTTTTGCAACATTGAGGCTTCAGCAACCAACTTATATAAATGACCTTATATATATTATATATATATATCTTAAAATTACAATTTTTGTAACAAAAAAGTTTTTGTAAACTCAACATTGTAAAACTTCAAACCTTGTACCTTTTTGTTGCTAACTCATAGCGAACATTCACTAAATCATGACTTTTTGACATAAACAGCTGTCACTTATTCCACTTTTTGATGGGTTTTTATCAGACTTTTATTTACATATTTATTTGACAGTTGTGCAGCACTACAAATGTTAGTTAGGGCATGATTAGTGGAAGCAGATGCAGCACAGCTGTCACATGAAACACAGTGACAGTCATGATTAAAGGCCTTTATTAAATTAATGATTAAAGAACAAACACAAATGGCCACAAAAACATTTACAAGTTTCTTTTTTCCTTGAGAATACTTTACAGGTTAAGTACATGAAGAATTTCCAGTATCTTCCTTGGAGTGCCCCTTTCATTTAGGACGTGCATAGAGGTAAAGACATAAGGTTTCTTGAAATCATAAAAACACAGTAGGAATATGGTCAATGTGTATTATAAAAAGAGAAAACGCTCTACTGCAGCTCTTGAGTTTACAGTTTTGAAATGCAATTTTTATTTTACATTTTTAAGAACTTAACTCATCGTGCTAAAAAGACAAACAACAAAATTACAATTCTGAGAAGCATGCATACGCTGCCGCAGTAAAACAATTGAAACCGCACTTCTGTATCCAGGATGGTGCTGATGCTGCTTTCATCTGTTAATTCAAGTTAAAAGTCATTATAAAAAAAAAAAAAAAAAAAAAAAAAAAAAAAAAAACCCACAAAAACCCCCCCTGAACCTCCGTTTTTAAAGAGGAAAAAAGTAGTTTGAGGAAAAAAATTCTTTTTTTCTTTCGCACTCT
>JBAMYA010000020.1:13108656-13140621 GCA_037176975.1 Arrhamphus sclerolepis | reverse complement strand
TTATCTTTTATGAAAAGTAACTTCAGCAAAGAACTGATATTCTGTTAGGGCTTCTAAACATTGCTTCATACAAACAGACTATTTTAGAGCTAAAAAAAAGAACATATCAGTCTCAGATGTGAAGATTTGTTGCTGTTCTTTGTATTATTGGCAGGCAAATAAATCAGTCTATTTAACCTTCATTCATTTGACTGTTTTGATTGATTGATTGATTGATTGAATGATTGATTGATTGATTGATTGATTGTTCGTTGTGGTCGTTGTTGTTTGATAAGACGTGGTGAATGCAGGGCAGTTATGGCTCGGGATTTGAGCAATTAACCACAAAAGGGAAAGTTGGCAGTTCGATCCCTGCCCTAATGTTGAGGTTTGATCATCCCTGTCTTTGTGTGTGTCTATAAAGATATGTGTTGAGTGTATAGCTGGGTGTCAAACTCTATTTCATCCTGGACCACATCATCACCATATCAACAGTAACAGAATAACATCAGTTTCAAGTTAATTAGCTCAGTTTCAGGAAGTGTTTTCTAACTTGTACAGTCTCCCGTCCTCTCCCATGAAACCAGGTTGCAGAACTACAGTGGACATCACAGACCAAAGGAGACCAAACAAAAGTAAATCTTAAAAAGTGTTGTAAACACAACTTCATGCTCTTGCCTCCAGGGGGAACAACTGAGCTATAATTTCCTTTGTGCATCTTTAATCGAATAACAACAACAACAACAACAAAAAAAAATCTTTGATTCGTACAGGTGACCTGTGCAGCTTATAAAACTTTTGCATTTCCCACCTTCTCTGTAGACTGTGCTGTGCCAAAGAAGATGGGAACAAAGGCTAGCCAGATGATGCAGGTGGTATACATGGTAAAGCCAATGGGCTTGGCCTCATTGAAGGTCTCAGGGACTCCTCTGCTCTTTATAGCATACACCGTGCAGGTGATCATCAGCACGATACTGTAGCTCAGACACAATATCAGGGACAGGTCTGACATGTCACACTTGAGGATTCCACGGGCAAACTCTGGATTTGGAGGCTTCTGCTCCTCATAGTCGATGATGGTGTGAGGGGGCTCCACACCAAACCAGATAAACACTCCAAGCACCTGTTGAAAGAGGAATGTTAGACTCCTGGAAAGGCATACTGACACGTGAATGAAGGATTCATAATCTTACCTGTACAGAAATGAGTATGAAGGTGATAATTAGCTGAGAGGTGGGGCTGATAAATTTGGGAGGCGTGACTGACTTCTTGCCCTGTTCAAAGATGCGATAGATCCGGTTGGTTTTGGTGAGCATGGCAGAGTAGCTGATGCACATGCCCAGTCCCAGCAGCAGCCTGCGGAAGGCACACACGGCCACACTGGGCTCTGCTATCATGAGGAAGGTGATGAGGTAGATGAGGAAGATTCCTGTCAGCAACACATAACTGAGCTCTCTCCCAGAGGCCCGAACGATGGGGGTGTCGTTGAAGCGGATGAAGGTAGCAATGACTCCGGTAGTGGCCAGGATGCCCAGTATGGCCAGGAAGACAGGGATGATGGCCCAGGGGGAGCTCCACTCCAGTTTGATTATCGGTGTCTGCCGACATCCTGTTCGATTCTTTAAGGGCCTCATGTCGAAAGGGCACATGTCACAGGTGAATTCATCCAGCTGGTACTGGTAGCCATCACAAAGCTCACAGTGCCAGCAGCAGGGAACACCTTTTACCATCTTCTTCCTCTCTCCAGGCTCACAGGGGAAACTGCACACCGACTCAGGGATCTTACGGTCTCCTCCTGACCACTGCATCTCCTCCAGCTGGGAGGGATGTACAGACACACAGTGTAATCACAGAATAACTGACATGAAGTGTAGGATAAGGGATTTCATACATATTAGCATTGCCTCATCATTTGCTAGCTGTCCATCTTTTAAGTGCACTGTAAAAGAGAATCTTGACTCCATATACTGGGAACAAGTCCCCCCCACCACCACCCCGCCACCAACAGTGGTAGGGTTTCATTCTAGTTATAAGGCTTGTATTCTAAAGCCGGATTTATGCTTCTGCATCAAAGCTATGTTGTAGCCTATGCTGTAGGGCAGGGCTGTCAAACGTTATTTCATCCTGAGCCACATCATCACTATGGTTACCGTTAAAGGGCCGGTTATTCTTTATTTTCTCAAACAGCTATGATGTCAGATTTCTGACAAGTTCCTGGACTCGGTTGTAGAAAAAGAAAAAAAAAGTGATCTTTAGAACACACACACTTCTGCGCACAGAGCATAATAAGTTTAAAATTTAGCTTAAATCTTAGAGTCGTATAGTCTAACCACAAGGGGCCACCATACCCCACCAGAACACGGGGCATGGCAACTTAGTGTCAAGAGTTTATTGTGTCAGTATCCTTTACTGAGATGTCTCTTGTATTTATATTAACTTTTGTTCTAAAATCACAGGTTTTGACAAAAAATAGCAACATTTCATTGTTAAAATCTTCAGCAAAAGTTTTCTAAATCAAGACTTTTTGACATAAACCAGCTGCTCAAAATTCTGCCACTGTACTCCTTCTACTCTCTGACATCAGTACCAAATCAAACTGTTGACATTTTTTTAGGGGATGTGATTGGTCAAGTTGCAAGAAATGTGATTAGTCAATTTGTTCTTCCTCATCTTTGGATTTCCCCTCGCTGTTTCTTCTTCGTCACTTTCGAGTCTTTTAAAACGGTAGTTTCCTGCAATGTCATCAGAACCAACTCACATAAAATATATTTTATTTGCTCCGTTGCTATGTCTGAACTGCGTAAATGAAGTAAACAAAAGGAAACTTAGCACTGGGAGCTACACCGCTGCAGAAAAAGAACCTACACTGCCATAGTGGTTGCTGGTGTAATTGCAGAGCAACACAAACAATGACATAGGCGTATAAATGCCAGATACAGTGTCGGGGTTGTGCATAGGTTCTTCTTCTACGCAGAAGCATAAATCAGACTTAAGGGAAGATCAGAGGTGAGCTAGATCTCCGTGTTTTGTTGATGTTTAGTTTCAAACAGTGGGCTTAATCCAGAAATCCCTTACCCTACCTTTAAAGAAAGGTAGACTTGAAAAAGTACTTTTCATGAACCCAACCAGGAACACTCGTCCAATACCATTTTGCATGTCAACAATGAAGCAAGGCTCAACAGCTAGCTTACCATAAAGACACGAAAAATGAAAACCTTTAGAAGCTATGATACCTGAGATAGTCTATTAACCAGGTGGTCGTTGGTATTTAGAGTTTTAAAGGTGCTTCTAATTTAACATTTATCTTGCCTTTATCTTGGACTAAGCCATGTACAGTTTTCCCCATTTCCAGTCCTTATACAAGGGTAAATTAACTCTTTTCTCTAAATACTCTTAGCAAGAGAGCAAGATATTTTATTTCTCACATTCAAGTTGTGCAAATATTTACATTGAGTCGCAGATGGTTTGTCCATTGCCCGATAACCTTGTAGCCAGGGTTGCTGACGTTGGACATTTGATACTGGAAGATGTCGTACCGTCCAGGAGCATCTCCATTTTCATTGAACATCACTCCAGTTCCTGCGCTGCCTGTTTAATGGAGACAGAAGTTTAATAACCTGCTCGTTTAAGAAAAGCGAGTCAGAAGAAATGAGGGATTCAAGCTGCCCTAGCTGCCTCGGACAGCACGCACACACTGTTGAATGCAGCTTGTATCACTTATGTCAGTCTTGTGCAATCATGTGAAAGCTGAGTGCAGGATGCTCTTTAGTGAAGGCTCTCCTCCACGCATACAGTCTTTCAGTGCACTCTGCTCTGCTGCCCTAACATGATTGAATGTTCCCCTCAGAACCCTGCAGGCTCTCAATGAGAAAAATCTTTCATACAAGCCAAGGTCACCCAGCAAGAGGAGAGCATTAAATAGGATGCTTTCACAGACTGCTTTTATATTATTTTTTCCAAACATTGACTTTCTTTTTATACAAGACATGGTAGAAAAGTGAGTGTTGTGTAAAGAGAAGAGCAAGGGTTCAGCCATAGGGAGGGGATGCGCTTTGGAGAAATAAGCTGTATTCTGAAACTCTGTGCATTTGCTGAAAGATCTCAGTCTTACATCTTTTAACTAACCGGCTGTTGTTTGACAAAGGACAGCAGGTGAAAAGCATTTGCCGACATAAATCGGTACAAATTTGGGAGAGGTTATGAAATGAATAAAGTCAGGAAATGAAAGATTAAAAAGGTAATTTTTGTCATAAAATCTCAAATTTTGCAAAATTCATGACTTTTATAGTACAATTGAGGCTTTTGTACTAAAATCACAATTTTTTTCTCATAATTTCAGAAAACTATGATATGGCAAACTTCATAACATCACACTTTTTTTTTCTTTTTTTGGAGGCGGGGGGGCAGAAGGTCTAAAATTTGACAAAGTTCATGACCTTTATAAACTTTTCTACTAAAATCTCAAATTTATACAATCAAGGCTTGTTTATATCGTACAATTACAAATGTCAAAAATTGCGACTTTTTAAACTTTAATAATAATTCTTTTTGTGATATAAAACTACAAATCACAAATCCCACGGTTTAATTTCTAGTCTGTATAAATTTAAAAGTTGAAGTTAAATAAAGTCCCCTTTTATAAACCACCATGCATTAGATGAGAATCTCAGTTCAAACCTCACCATTGAAGTTAACGGAACGAATGTACTGCAGGAGCATTCGTCCTTCCACGGGGTCCATCTTCTCGCAGACCCCTGTGAAGCCGGGACAGAGGTCTATGTGCATGCTGTGCAAGGCGTGGGCCATGGCATACACAGCATCGATCACAAACTGCACCTTGCCCTCTTGTTCATACTGAGAGTCTCGACTGATTCTTTCATCACCTGCCAAACAATAAAAAAAATGTCACAAAATGAGACGAAAAATGGGGAAACTACACAGTAACATAGAGCTAAGATTATTTTAAATTTACATGCTCAGTTATTTTTCAGCAGGAAAAACAGCAGCCTCCTCACCGGTACATTTTCTTCTACCAGGCTCATATTTTATGCCGGGTCGAGTTAGTTTGCACTTGAAGTCATCCTCCCAGAATTCTGCGAACCAGATGTTTCTTCTGTTGTTTTCTAGAGACCTCGAGGTGAAGTACTGGTCAAATCCTGAATAATTTAACATTCATTTAATGTTATATGAAGAGTCCACACATCTTACAAAGTACAGGTGATGCTGGAGTCAGAAAAGTCATCATATGCTAAAATCAGCAAAAAAGATCTAAATTTTACAAAACTCAGACATTTAACTTATTGATCATTTATTTACTTACATAATTACACTGTATTAAACATGCCTCTCAAAGTACTACATAGCATGCTTCTAAAACTAATCTTATTGCATCTGGCAGATCTGGATGTAAGTATATAATTTATTTTCATGTAGTACCATCAATAGAGGCTCTTTTAGGGAGGATCGTAACAGCGCCCTCAGCCACCTCTTCCTGTTCTTCTATTGGTGAGTTTTTGGCCCCCCAGCTATCAGATCCAACAAAAAGGAAGTGGCCCGTCAGGTTGGCTTTTTTTGCAGACTGTAACACCCTTCTGAAAAAGGACATATGCATCCATGACACTCTTTCTACATTACAGTAAAACGTATAACTGTTTCCTTGCTCATATTTTTTTCATCTGGCTTATGTCTCTTTTCGCTTAAATGTCACGCAACAGCGCTCGACTCACTTGATATCGTCCTCGTTGGCAAAAATAATGACCCCACGAGCATTAGAGGTCTCCATCAGTCTCTTGATGATTTTTTCAAACTCCCCCGGTCTGGGCTCTCTGGGGATCTTTATGGACTGAGCAATACACAGCCCTCCTGTGCAAAAGAGATTTCAGATAAATTAAATGTTTTGCTTGTCCTATCAATCTCATCCTTCCATGTTACATTGTGTTGTGACAGAACATAAGCAAATTTAATCACACTCCCTTTCAGTGATTGACAATGGAGAAATATTTCAGTATAATTTGTAAATGTTGTCTAACATAGATCAGATGGTGAACTGTAAAGTACAGTAAAACCTCAGAGCGAATCGCGTGACATTTAGTGTATAAACTGAGCATAATAAATTCTTACGTTGTGTAATGTGACAATTAAAAATTCAAAACCAAGACTATGGAGTCACAATAAGGAGCGCTGAGACTCATGATGACACGCTATTGTTTATCCATCCATCTCTTATCTATTCCTGTTTCTTCCCATTCAAGGTCACTTGTAGCCATTTTCTTGTAGCCAAGTTGTAGGATTCAATAACTGGAGACTGTAAAATGTCTGTGCAGGGATTTGCAACAAACCATAAAGGAAATGTTGAGATATTTCAATCTACAGTTCAACGGCATAAGCAACATCCTGTACTGCATTGCTAATCACTGTTGCATAAAGTTTCATAGCATGTAATTATAATGTGCTTTTAGACATATACAATGGGCTGTCCTGTGTGAGTATTAAAGGATTGACCATTCCTATTTTAGTCTTTTAATGACTGAGAGTAGTGTGTTGTGATGAGAATTTGCACTCCACCTGCTTCTCTAGATATTTGTAGGAAGGCGTCTACACCACTTTCTCCATAGTTGCCCTCAGATGCGATCGTGGAGACATAGTTCCAGCCCATGGCTTTGACTATGTCCACCATAGCCTGAGCCTGGTAGGAGTCAGGAGGCACCACGCGGGAGAAGAACTCATAGCGGCTGTTGTCACTCAGCTCTGGGGCAGTGGAGGCATAGCTGATCTGGGGGATCTGACATACATATATGGGTAGGAGATGACAAGGAGGTTGGGTCAAATGGAAAACATGGTTGACTCTGACCTCATTAGTCCTATATTTGAATCAAAAGGTGAAGGAAAGAGGCAATGAGACACACTATATGATGATGATGATGCACCTCTTACTCACAGACAAACGCTCAGAAGAGTCTAGATGGAGGCTATTCACAGTTATACTGCTGTACATTAAAAACGTTAGGGGTGTATCCACTGTCAAATTAGCGCTGTAAAGCCATTTGTTTCGGGGACAATGGATGAGGAAATTAATTTACAAGTGCGCTACTCCTTTAATGACACAGTTCGTGTCGGCAGTCTCAACCACGGACGTGCTAATGCTGGTGCCCCAGAGTGGCTTAATGTCGGGCCCTCTCAAAGGGAAGACGGAGAGAGAAAGGTTGACACACGGGGCGGGGTGGGGGGGTGAAGGGAGAAGGAAAGAGGAGCCAGAACCATTTCACAGATTATCTGGAAGGATTATAGGGGTTTTAGCCAAATTATGTTAAGCACAGAGGGAGAGACAGAGATCAAGAGACTAGAAAAAGGTTAGCATTTCTCAGCTGTAAGCCATACAATATATTTAATTCTGATAGCCACTGCAGCTTATAATTGCTGCTGTTTTCAACCGCTTCTACATCAAATTTCCTGGTAAGCCTTATTGGGTCAGACTGCAACCTGAACCAAGAGTGAAATTTAGCCAAACCGAAGCTCTTTTATGTCTGTGTGAGATCAGTGTCAGTGGGAGTGGGTTTCAGTGTCAGAGAGGTGATGCCAATGTTTTCTCACAAATTTGTAATGAACAACACATAATCCTTCCCAAATTAATCTCACAGAGACATCTGCCCTAATTAAATTGCGGAAAAAAGAAAATCAATGAGCTGTATCGGTATTGTGACGATCCTTTGGTCTTGCTAAAGTCTTCTGACTGCCCGCTGTTTCAGAATAAAATAAAGACCGTGTCACTTACATTTCGGTTATTTGCATCAATGCCATTTTTTTTAATATAACATGTCAAAAGGACCAAAATTTTGAATTATTAAGTTTTTAGATTTTTTTTAGATCATTAGAATTATTACAGTTTATTTACTGATTACTGTCACTTTCAGATCATTGATAAAGTGCATTGATTTTTTTCTTTTTCTTCTGTTTAAATAGCAAAAATCTAGTTCATGGTAATTTTCAATAACTAAAATTGTACCATCTTTGCTATTTCAATTTTCGCTTTTTTTTTCTGATGTGTGGAAAAAGATAGACTGATGTGAAACGAGCAACAAATTCAAGCATTATCTCTCAGTTCTGATCATGTTTCAGGGATATTAGGAGCCTTGTTCAAAGTTTCAAACAACTAAAATAAGGGCATTAAAAGGTTAGTGTATGCATTTTTTTTTTTTTTTGATTAGATAAATATTTTTGGATTAGTTAAACATATAGGTCTGCATGAAAATAGATCATATATAAAATAACCTTTACCTAGATTTATACAAGCTATGCTATTAGATTATTTAAAAAAAAAAAAAGGATATTTAAAACAAACAAACAAAAAAAAACCAATTACAATAATAAGTATACTCTGTGTGCTAGATGCTGAAACATCTCCCATCCTGGCCAAGATTTAAATGTAAAATGAACATCAGACTAGAAGCATTGGCGGCCCAGAGAGCAGCACATATGGACAGTGGGAGGAAACGCACCATTTAGCTAAATCTACTCTGCCCAGGTCACAAGTTTCTGTTATCCTAGAAGCAACGTCATCCTGCTGCAGTGGTGCTCTATTTTCAGTCCTGGGTCCCGAGCTGCTGAGAGGGGCTTAGTGAAGGTTGTGATGTATAATTCTGTAGTTAACATCTGCCTTGTGTGCAAGCTGCTTCTCCTTGACTCTCAGCTCAGCATGTTCAATGTAAGAAATGCTGCAACAAGTAGGATCCTTGAAAATTTAAATTTGGTCTTTCACTTATTGTTAACTGTTTGAAACTGGTTGTTTATGATTAAGTGTTTCTACAGTTTCTGCAGTGATGAAATCACACTTTATTGATGAATAGACAATATTTTATAGGTGTGATATCAAATCTATATCAAAGGGCATTCAGTTGATTTTTTTTTTTAAGTACAATAAACACAGCTTTAACATTAGCTGGCAGAGGCCATGGATGGCAACAAATTCACGACCCTCTTAAAGAGTTAAGCCAAGATAAATGAAGGTCTTTCAGATCATATTATGATAAACTGCCATCATCATATGAGACTGGACAGGGTAAGTGCATGTCACTGTACAGTGGCAAGTATTATCTTACATCAAATGTCAAACATCGCCATTACCCCTGGCCTACACAAGAAAAACAAATGATTTTGTTTTTATGCCGTCAGAATCAAACCGCGGCCCAGTCCTACTTCATCATCTCATTTTATCTTCAAAATGAATAAGACCTGTAATGTGCACATGTCTGAATGAATGCAGAGATTCAGTAGAATAGAAACACAATATCAGCTAGTTTATGCTAAAAACTGTTTTTTAATAATTTGAAAAAAAGATATCTGCATTTTGAGCAGTAATGTTGCTTTTACTAAATACTGCTACGGTGTTTAATGTCTAAAAAAAATGCTCTAAACATAATCTTCTCAGCCTTCCATTAAAAATAAAGCGATGTTTTTGTACCTGTATTAACCCATTAAGACCTGGAGAGCCCTCTAAATAAGGCAGGGGTGTCAAACTCCACATCATCACCATCGTAACCGTCATAGAGCCAGTTATTCTTTACTTTCAGATTGTCCGCTAGTTCCTGTACTCGCAAAAGGTTGAAAAAAGAAAAGAAAGGGAATTTTTGTCATAAAATCTCAAAAATCACAAAATTTATGACTCTTGAGGCTCTTGTACTAAAATCACATTTTTCTTGTATAGTCACAAATAAAAAAGCTAATTTTGTTGTAAAATGATCTTTGCTTTTTGAAAAAAATTGAATTTATGTCAAAATCTCAAATTGTAAAAAGGTTATGACTTTTACCAGAAAAGTAAAGACTTTTGTGCTAAAACCACAATTTGTTCTCGTAAAATTACAGATTTAAAAATATTTTCACTTTTTAACTTAATTTTTTTTTTTAAATGTGGTAAAATTACAGATTCTGAAAGATCAGGACTTTTTTTTTTCCAAAAACATTTTATCATACAATCACAAATGTCACAATTTTTTTAACTTTTTAAAGTTATTTCAAAAATTGCTTTTTTAAAATTTTTTAATTAACTTTTTGAACATTTTGACATAACATTACACCAGTCATGAAATTGCTAATTTTGTATAATTTCAACTTCTTGTCCCAAAATTATGAATTCCACTTTTTTTTATGTCAGTACTGAATCATACACATAGTCAAACTGAAATTTCCTCAGAAATGCTGTAGTTATAGGTTTATGATTACCTTTTTCAAGCTAAATAAAATGAAGTGATGGTCTTGTGGGCCATGAATATGACACAAATGGAATAAATGAACAGATATATTCATATGTTGCATCAAGTCTTAATGGACAGATTAAGGATGTAGGAGCATGGAAGAGGAGAAAGGAATGACTTTATAAAAGAATGGAAAAACAAGGACAAATGCCTAAACAATTCAGCTATGACAGAATACCATTATTATCTAATTGTAATAAGGTTTTTCAAAAGGGATCAGATTTTGGAGTAACAGTAATCTTGTTTTATTCCTGGTTAATGAAGAGTCAGAAAATGAAATCTCACCGCAAACAGTCTCAGAACGTTGGCTACCATGATGGACACTGAGCTGCCAGATGCTCCAATCACCCCAACTACCCTCTCCGGTTTAGGGATTATGGGGGGCTCTCCATTTGAGCAACGCACATCTGAGTTGTCCTTCTGGATGAGGGCCTGGACAAAGGTGAGCGACTGCTCCAGGGCGTAGGTGTCTCTGGAGCAGGTGTCCAGAATCCGAGCTCCCAGAGTGATGTTTGGCAGCAGGTCAGGGTCACTGTTGACTTGATCCAAGGCATATAGCATGGCTTCTAGCCGATGGATCCCCTTTTCTCTCTTAATCTCACCACAAGGAACTCCAGCAGGCCCTCGAGAGTGCACAGGGAAGAGCCCACCGAGGGTGATGTCACCCTCAATTTTGATGGATTGAGGCTGGGTGCCTTGTTGGGCTTGTGCAGCTGGACTGATACCCGCCAGAACCCATACTAGCTGAACCCATGTCCGGTAGCTAACTACTGCGCTGAGCCAGCAGAACAGGAAGGATGAACGGGCCTCTGACGTCATGATGATGACCAACAGAGGTACTGACAGCACCAGGCCACTACCTTTGACACCTGAAAGCAATCAATAGAGGGTCTGTTAAGTTCTGTTATTATCATAGTTGTACTAGCTTCATGGACTCTTTAATGAGAAAGACAAGGCAAGAAACTCACGGGCAATGTTATCTATTGGCTATGCCAGCAACATTTAGGATTATATTGACTTCTGAGATGTGAATAAAAACCTAATAAATCATAGTCATGTTTTAAACAGAATGTGGTTCAGATGATGAAGCTCAGCCAGGCAGACAAAACTGTTGATGTCAACAATGAAACTAAATTTAAAATGCGGATACCCGCCAGCAGTTCCATGGCTCCTCCAGCTATTCTCACATGACATCCAGGATTCTGATTGGTCAGCTTTGTTGCTTAATATAAATTTATTTGATGTGGTACAAATTCATTTACACCCAGTTGTTATGGATGTAATATGTAACTACAGATTACTAGACTGCCAAGTTGACACTTTTAACATGGAGGTCATTGAGGATTTGCTCTGTTTTGGAGGCAGCACCTAGTGGTCAGTCGAAGAACTTCAACTTCAACTTCAACAGCTTCCTGAATGAGCTTCAATCCTGAGGTGGGATGGTTTCTGCTCGACTCTGCCTCTTTACAACATAGCACTGTGGAGTATGAAGAAGAAGAGTCTTCTAAAGCTCTCTGTAGAAAACCTATGGGTGACATCACAGTTTGTTGATCCAGTAAGTCAGTGTTCAGCTACATGGGTGACACGTATTAAAAAATATCTAGAATTTAATAGAGACTACCCGAGTCCTGTAAGATTATGCTATTTTATTAACTAGATAGCAGTAACTCATTGTATTTGGGGTCTTTTTTGGATATGGGCTCTTCCAGTAACGTTTTCTATCATTAAATTACCATGGTGTACTACTGCAATGCTGTAGATCACTGATCAATGCTTACATCACTCCAAAGCAAAGAAGCTACACATCTATCCCTTCATGGCTGATGTGACAAGGTTAAAGTGGCCAAAAGTAGTAGAGTAGTAGTAGAGTTGAGTTCCCAACTCCAAACCCACAGCCCCCCGAAGTTATTTTAGTGGCAGTTCAATTTACATCAAGACAAATCACATCCCTGTCAAGGCCTGGGAACCTTTATGTCACCTTCTCTAGAGTTTGGTTGGTATTAGGCTGTATTACTAAAGTTCTTTGTTTGCTTTTTGGTTCAAAGTTTATTTTGTAATGGAGACCGAGAAATGAGGTAATGTAGCCGGCTCTGATGGCAATAATATTTACAGCAGTAACAGACAATTATGTTGCTCAACCAGAGAGGGTGCTAAAGAGCACAATCTTACGTGGTGTTTTAAAGCTGGCTGCTATTAACAGAGGCTAAAACGTGATGAAAAGAAGCTGTTGTGCTCTGTTATACTGTGTCAAAAACATGTCACAAAAATTTCATTAACACCTCAGAAAATCTCATCTGTTTGCCATCATCAGTCTACATACAGTAGTGTATTGTGTGTTTTATTAGTTTGTGAAATATCTTAATAATGCAAGTATTCATATCTTGAGAAATGACATTTCAGGTGAGTAACTGGGGCATCCTATCTTTCTGCCTTATCTAATTCAAAATTAGGAAAAGCACACAATTGTTCCTATGAGCTATGAAAAATGTCAAAATAAAAAAAAAAATATATATATATATATTTTAAAAAACCATTAACTTGAGAGAAATGTCCTTAAAGTTTGTGAGACAGGATTTTGTGAAAGCACAGATGTGGGGAAAGGATTAAAAATAATAATTTATTAATTAAAAATAACAGCACTAAAAGTGCCCAAACAGACAGTAGCTTCCGCCATTGTCAAATAAAATAAGTCTGGCATGAAGCCGACAAGCAAATGGCCAGTAAAGATTAGATTTAGAGGTAACACCTGCTGAAAGATAACCGTAACTGCCGCTCTCAACCATAAGACTTCTAAAGTGCAGTGGTCAGTGGAGCAGTTCAATAAAAAGTACATGACTGCCTGCTGAAATTTGCCAGAGGACACAATTTGATTTAAAAGATAAGAAGCAGAATCTTCAGATCTGATGACACAGAGACTGAAGTATATGGCCTTGGGAAGGAACTCAGGCACAGGGATGCCATCTGTGCAGTCAAACACGGTGATGACAGAATCATTCTGTGGAGATGTCTGCAAGATACGCTGAGGTAATCAGTATGGACCAGGACTGAAATGGCCTGAAAAGTGGCCTTGAGTTTGACACGTGTGTTACAGAGGAAAAGATGGAGGCAGAAATGTACATTCATAACAAAGTCTTCTACAGAGTGCTCAAGATCTTAGCTCTGGGACAAAATAAAGTTTTCAATAATGTAACAACCAAAACAAAACACAGGAGTGGCTTCTTGAAAGTCCTAGTGTGACCCAGAGTTTGGACATGGACATCTCTACAGATACCAGGGAGCAGCTGCACAGTAACTCTCTATTCAACCAGTCAAGATGGATGGGAGAACCCTCTAAAGGACAGGTGTGACACTGCAAGCATCATTCCCAAAAATCTTGAGTCTGATGCTGTTACTGAAATAAGTTGGGGTCTTACAGCTGAAACCACAAGTTTGCATACACCTTCCTGGCTGATGTTTCGAGTCGCTGCTTCAATATTTTTTACGTTCATCTTCTGTCCTTGTGATGCCATCTGTTTTGTGAAGCTCACTAGTCCCTCCTGTAGCAAAAACAAGCCCACAACATGATGCTGCCGCCCCCGTACATCACAGTTGGGATGGTGTTCTCAGACTTGCAAGCTTCCACACTTTTTCATCCAAATGTAACAATGGTCATTATGGAAAACAGTTTCATCAGACCACAGAACATGGTTCCAAAAATTAAGATCTTTGTCCTTGTGTAATGTCTTCTGTCTTCTTCCTGGCTTAGTGGTCTTTCAGTCCATGTGGGTGCAGGACTGGTTTCACTGGGGATAATGACACTCTCCTACCAGCTTCAGCAGGAGCCTCACAAGCTTTTGTTCTGGGGCTGATACGCAAATTTGACACAAAGCACCTTTATCTCTGGGACACAAAACCGTCTCCTTCCTGAGATCTGTGATGGGTGGACATTACCATGATGTTTCTGCTCCTGTGGAATTGTTTGAAGAGAAAAATGTGGCACCTTCAGGAATCTTCAGGAAATTGTACCCAAGAATAAACCAGACTGGTGGAGGTCCACAGTTCTCTTCCTGATGTCTTGGCTGATTTTCCCATGATGTCACATGAGAAAGCAGAGTGTTTGAGGTGTGTCTTAGAAATGCATCCACAGGTGTGCCTGCAATTAGCTCTAATGTTGTAAGTTAACCTATCAGACGCTTCCAAAACTATGACATCATTATCTGGATTTTTACAAGTTGTCTGACTTTGAAGAACGTCTCTCTGTGTCAGTATTCTGGCGTTTAGCAAATATAAATAATTTTGGTAACCCGAACTGACCTAAAACAGGAAAAGTTTAGTCGGATTTAATGTCAGTAAGAGCATGTAAACGTCTGGTCTCAGCTGTACGTAAGGAGGTTATTTCCGTGCTTTTTGCTTCAATACATTATTAAAGTACTTGAACACTTTGTTGTTTTCCAGAAATGTGTGAAGATAAATGAGGCAGCTTTCCCACAACATAAAAGATAACAAAAAAACTGTATAAATATGACTAATTCTGCATGACAAGATTTTTGTTGCACATATTATAAACACAGAACTGCAGTGCTGACAAAAGGTCTGTGGAGGGACTGATGTTGCTGCTACCTGACACGGTTTAAACGTGAGATACACAGTAAAACATCTATTCTGTGCTTTAAAATTAAGGTGGAAAATTTTAAGAAAAAGGGACAATGCATACGCACAAAGAAAGAAAAAAAGCTAAGGTTTTCATCATCATGCAGGATGGTGCAGGGTGAACGCGGTAAGCTTTTATCACAAAGAGCAGAGAGCCGATGATGGAAAACCCTATAAATTTTGCAGAACTAAAAACATCACATAAACTGTCGGAGCATTTCATGCTCTAAAAGCCGGAGCGGGTTAATTATATCTGCTTGAGGATCACTAGTAAAAATCCACTGTAATCTAGAGAGCTTGTCACACTTTTTAAATTTGTATGTATACAGATACCAAATACACTTTGTTTCAAGGTGGAAATTTACATGATAAATGAGAGCAACTAGATTTTTCTTTTCTTTACAGTTATGGAGAAATTTTGAGTTTGCATGTAGTTTATTTACCTTAACATTGAAATACTTACATTTGTATTTAAGAGTCACATTTAAAAAGCTCCATCCTTGTGTTTTTTTGTTAGTTTTTCCTTTTGCATGCAGTATATGAAACTTAAGGGTCAAATATATAGAAATCAGTTGGAAATATTATGAAGATCAGAAATGAAAACATACAGACATCAAACATAAATCAAACAACTGTTGCAGACATGCCTCCTTCTGAGAACAGCACCACAGGCAACCTCCAAGAAGTGAAGTGTCTTACCTGGCCATCCTTCATGGACCAGACTTGACTTCACACATCTGCTGAGCCCCTGCAGATGTGCCTCCAACCATGGTTCAGAACATTAGACTTTATCGAGACTCAAAGCTCTTTCCTTCTCACCAGAAGTAAATCCTCTGTCATCTCAAAGAGTATTCTGTGCAGCATCAAAAGCCAAACCAAAGGTCCTAGAAAATAAATATTTGTGGTTTCTGAAGACAAAGTAAAAAAAGAAAAAAAAAATAGAAAAAGACTTTCGAGGCTTTAGAGTATAATATTGTGGCAGGACTACAGAGAAGTGAAACATTACAGCAGTGAGATTCTACAAATCACCGCCAAATCCCTTAAAAGCTCTGCCTCTCTGGCGTTCTTTTGCATCTGTGTGCGTCTCTGTCCGGGCGCCCCCTCCCTCCCTGTCTGTCTCTCTCTGGTGAACCCTCGGCTCGCTCGTCCTCTCAGCTCACTAATGGCCTCAGATTGGGATTATCATGCTCTGAAGAAAGCACTAGGTGGAATAACCCATGCCTTTTTTTTGTTTGCTTGTTTTTTTTTTTTCCAGCTGAAGCAAATGCAGAACCTCTTCCGCCTGAGCGTGATGGACCTCTGTCACTTTGAGAGATTATGTGAGCAGCGATTTGATTCAGACTCTCTTTGCTTCTCTCTCTCTCTCTCCCTCTCACACATGGACAAACACCTCAACATGCAGCACACACCCACTTTCACAACCCCGTCAACAGACACAATGTTAGAAGAAAATCAGCTCTTCTGCAGCACAGAATGAAAATGGAATACATTTCTTATTGATTTGAGCTGATGCTCTGAGAAAAGGCAGCCTCCAGATCAGTTTGCAGCTCATCTGTTGATTACAAGCTTGAATGAAATATCATTACTGCTGCCTGCTGGACCAAAATAGACATCTGTAAGCATTCAGAATATTTCCATCATGTGGCCTAAGAAGTTACAACACAAATTGTTTTTTCCTTCCACTGGTTTCTTTTTATTTCAAGTTAGCACAGTCAGATACATTCCAAAAAATAAAAAAAAAATAAAAGGAAAAAGAAAAACAGATCCAGCTTCTTATTTCAAGTCTGCTCAGTCGCCTAATCCCAAAACAGTGGAGGTGTGAGGTTCACAAGTACTTGTGAGAAACATGACGCTCTGCATGAAAATCTACCCTAAGAAGACTGATTTCTCTAAGCCATCCTCCACTTTGGTGTACTCCAGGTGAGATTTGAAGTAGCGGCTTTCATACCGAGGGTCGTTACGAACATACTCAAGGTAGTCCGGGGTTCCAGGGCAGATAACATTATCTGCCAGCAGGATGCTACCTTTCCTGAGGAGGCCACACTCCTGTTATAATTAAAAAGAAAAGAAGCAAACTAGGTATTATAGCAGAAAAAATAAATCAAGAGTTGATGTGTATGAAATAAGCATGAAAAACTCACCTCCATGAGCTTTGTGTCAGGCAGATAGCGGTCTTTCCAGTGATCCAAGAAAACCAAATCCAATGTTTTCACCCCAAACTTTTCCTTCATTTTGGGGATTAAGTCACCAGAAGCTCCTTCAACTAACTGAACCTATTTTGGAGAAACACATTATTATAACAGACATGCACATCATGTTTCATTCATCCTTCTAGTTTCTTGCAGACATCAGGTTTTACCTTGTCCTCCAATCCTGCCCAAGCAATAACCTGGCGAGCTATTGCGGCATAGTCCGGGTTAAATTCAAGAGTTATAAGCTTGGCATGAGGCGGCAGCAGGCTGGCGATCCGTACCGTGGAGTAGCCGCAGTAGGTCCCCAGCTCCAGCACAGTGGCCGGGTTTGCCTCGGACACCACAGAGTCAAGAATGCATCCTGTGGAAAAAAAGAGAGGGAAGCCCAGGCAAAAACAAAGAGGAAAAGAACAAACAGATATGTGCAACTGAGAAGCCAGCAGGCTACCTTTCTCATCCCCCACATTCATGGCCCATTCCTTCTGTCTGCAGAACTGATCGATGGCTTGGACCACGCTGCGAGGGTCTCCTCTAGTGGCGTTCTTCTGTACTGCAGATAAGAGCCGCTGGAGGGAGGCAGAGGAAAAACAAGTGTCACTTACCCTTACAAAAGGTTCACACTGGATCACTTCCACTTGAACACACATATTAAACTATATTTGAACTGAGACAGAGTTGCTTGGTTGATGTTTGTTCCCTTTTACATTTATTGTATGACAACACAGTGATTTTCCCCTCTTTGTTTATGTGTTTTACTTTGACGAAGACAAGTTAATGTTACCGGTAAATGAATTCTTTTTGTTCTTCCAATGTCTGACTAAATCAAAGTTTATTTCATCCAGGGCCACATTGTCACCACGGTTACCACCAAAGGGCAGGTTAATTTTTACTTTCTCTACCAGGTATGCCAGGGCAAATTTTGAGATCAAATTGTACATTTTTCAAGATCAAGACTTTTTATCGTACAACCAAAATGTCACAAATTTTTAACCTTTTAACTTAAAATGACAAATTTTACAATATTTTGACATAAAATCACAAAAGTTGAAAATCTGTAAGTTTTCAGTAATTCTAACTTTTTGTCCTAAAGTCATGATTTTTTTATTTATGTTATGTTTTTAAAGAAAGTTTTAAAAAATGATTTGTTTTTGGTTTTTTGGTTTTTTTTTACAACTTTTTGTTGTAAAGTCTTTTTCAAACATTAGCTAAATCCTGACTTTTGGACATAAACCAGCTTCTCTCCAACAACAAAAAAAACAAATCCACTTTTAGATGTCAGTAGAAAAACTAAACTTAAAGAAGTGGTTCTTTCCAGTTTTTGAATTACAACAAGATTGTTTAATATTTAATATCTTTTCTTCTTACAGAGCTAGTTGACACACCTGTGTCCTATCAGCTGATCACCACTGTGACCCATTACCTGCTTGCACAGCTGTTTCACATCAGTTAAGCTCACTGTGTTTTCTGCAACTTTTGGAGAGTCTAAAGGCTGTGTAGCCACTTCAATGTCCAAACAGTTTACCTGTGTGTGTTAAGTGGCTTTTTCATGTTTATATGTATAGGTTTATACATTTATAAGTATATTATTTACAATAAGGAGACTATAAAACTTTGTGAATTACTTCTGGGATCAAGTTAACATAAAAATGAAATTGCAACAAAAATCAGTCCCACGGACACAAATTCAATTTTTAAAAAATTACGTCATGTTACTGTTGTGCCCTGGACATTTGTTGTGCGTGTTTAAAATTCTTACATTTGAATTTAAAAACTCTTTATGGCTTAAGTAAAACAAAGAGATATTCACCTTAATTTAATGGGAATTGCCTGTAGAGCAATATTAAATTTCGTCTGTAGGTGGCAGTAGTAATTTGTGTGTAACTCGTGGTGTAACCATTAACTGTATAAACTATGGACAAACCATCCGGTCATGTGACCCATAGATTTCTACAGAGAGCCTTGAAGCCCATTTTTTCTCGAACAACGCAGCGCCATGTTTGCAAAGAGGCGGGACAAACCTGTCAAAGCGAATGGCAGAGCCAACGAGTAACTGTCAGTCATGTCTGTGAAATGATGCCCTGGCACCTGACTGGCCAGCTTTATTGCTGAATTTAAATTTATCTGATATGGTAAAATAAGAATAATTAATCCCTTTATACAGTTGTCATGAATGCAAAATCTAATTTCAAGACCAAAATTGATTTTTGTATCAGGCAGTAAATATGTTTAATTTTGATGCAAAGTTGACACTTTTCTGAGTCAGTGTGGATTTGCTCTGTTTTGGAGCCGACACCTAGTGGTGAGTTGAGGAACTGTAACAAAACGTGCTTCCTGGATGAACTTCAGTCCAGAAGTGGGATGGTTGCTGACTGGGCGGGAGCGACTTGTACAGCACTTTGTGCTGCAATTTATTGTACAAAAAGTGCTACATAAATAAAGTTTGATTTGGTTTCTTCTAATTCAAAATTAGCATTTACTTTTCAAAGCAATAAAGCTTGTTTGGACATTTGATAGATTATCTTTTTATCTACTGTACTGTAACTAAATAAATAAATAAAACCAAAACCTGAGGGTCCATGAAAAAGGATACGAACCTTGATACGTTCACTCGCCAGGCAAATATTGAGCAGGTCCTACCTTCTGGGCTTAACGTTTTTGTCAGGTGTGATGGATTTAACATAATGTTAGACTGCTGCTGAATCAAGACTCAACTTGGTTCTTGCCTGACGCAGCCCATTCGATTCGATTTAATTCTGAATTATTTGTTCATTCTGAGGTTCTGTTTTTGATCCCCAAGCATGGAATAGTCTAGACTTGTCCTTCACTGCTTCCCTTTTTTCACCCTTTACACATAGAAAATGTAACTAAATTACATTTCCAAAAGAAGACTGGGCTCACATCAGTGCTGCAGTTTCATGAAGTCATGAGGACTTTCAGAATCCTCATTACTTTACAATCTCCTGATTTTCTTTTTCTTTCACTAACATTAAAAAAAAAAAAAACATACTTTAGCAGCAGGGGCTCATCAAAACCATTTGTGTGTCTGGCTATAGCTGGAATTAGCTGCTCCTGCTTTGATATCACAGTTTACCAAGCTTTACTGGTAACCAGTGTGTATGCTCACATCATTATGGTTATTGCTGTTCAGAGCCCTTTATCATAATTTTTCTACACATTTAAACATTCATTCTCATTACAAATCTTTTCTGTAGATGTCTTACGTCACCATCTGATGTCACCATTCGCTCAGTGACTGTTCCAGGTCTGATCAGGATTTTTCTAACTAAACTAAGCACAAAAAGTGAAGAAACTTGTTTCCAGCATATTACTTTTTTGTTGTTTCTTCTTGCATTAAATGGAGCCACATCTGTCAGGAACATGCATTTGTGTGTTGAGCAGCAGAGCTGAGGATGTCGGTTGCACCCATGAAAGATTTACCAAATCCTCTGTCTATGCCACACAAATTATTTTATTTTACTTTTTTTCTGTTGCTACTGACTTTTAAATTTGAAATGTGAAGATGCAGGGAACATTTTGATGGTTGCTGCACTGATGGAGTAAAAGCATTTGGTGGAAGCGGTGTGTTGTGATGTTGTGGAGCAGCATCTCCCTCAAAGGAAAAGTGAAGCTTGTCGTTGGAGGAAATCTCAATGTAGAGAAACATTGTGAAACCAGTGGCAATGCCATGTCTCCACAGTCTGGGACCAAACTCTATCCTCCACAGAGCGGACTTTATCAGAGACTACCTCCAGGATTTGGGAGGGAAGATGACGGAGTGGTCTGCCGGCAGTGTCTGTACCAGAGTGACTGACACGACCACGTTGGCTGACTTTCAACAAATGCTGGTTGAAGGATGGGATGCCATCCAACAGCAGTGTGTGACCAGGCTGACCAGCATGAGGAGGAGGAGCCAGCCTGTTGTGACTGTGTATGGGTCTTCCACACGCTACAGAGGCTCCTGTTTGTTAAATAAATAAAGTTAAACTCTGACACTGCCAACATGTCTAGATTCTTCAGACTTCAGCCATCCATTAACAGAGAAGATTTGGCAAATCTTTCATGGGCTCAACCCACATCCTCAGCTTTGCTGCTGATCCTGACAAATGTGAATCCATTTAAAATGGAAATAAACAAGTTTGCAATAAATAATCTACCAATCAAAAGTTTCCTTACTTTTTGTGTTTATTTTATTATCTGCAGGTTGCATGTACAGCACTGATGCCACAATAATATCAAATGACTGATTCAAAGCATGAATGACCAGGTGCACAAGTCTTCCTAATTAAATGCTAATTTATTGTTAATATTCAAAGTCTTTATTTCTTTCATCTAAAGCTACATCACACCATGTTAGCTGCGTGTGCTGGCTGATCTTGTGCGAGGTGAGTGCTGACTGAAGGCACACCTGTGGGCGTGTGGACTGGGTGACTACATCCAGTAATCGCTCCACGATCGTGTCGTGCCACAACAGCGCCAGTCCTGCATGGTACTGCACCGCGGTGGGGATCACCCACCTGTACAGAGCATACAGAAGAGCAGCTCCTCCTGTGCAGCTGTAAAGAAGAGTCAACCACATCCTGCAGCCAAGACAGAGACACAGAAATCAGTATTACTGTATGGCAGGGGTGTCAAAGTGCATTTCATCCACATCATCACCATGGTTACCATTAAAGGGCAGGTTATTTTTTATTTTCAAAATCAGCTATGGTCATATTTCCTGCTAGCTCCTAGATTTGGTCATTTTAAATTTAAAAAAAAAGGGAATTTTTGTCATAAAATCTCAAATTTCACAAGAGTCGACACTTTTATCATAAACTGAGGCTTTTGTACTAAAAATCTAAAGTTTTTCTTGTACAATCGCAAACTGAAAGAAAATTGACCTTCTTTGTAGAAAAGTAAGTTTTGTTGTAAAATGGTGAATTTCACAATCACATTTTTTTTCATATACAAGTAAATTTTAGTCATAAAATCTCAAATTTTGCAAAAATCTTTATTTTTCTTCCAAAAACCACAACGTTTTATTGTACCATCAAACATGTCACAAAATTGTGACTTTTCAACTTGACAATTTGTTTGTTGTAAAATCTCATCTTTTTGCAACATTCTGACATAAAATTACAGTCACCCAAATGCAGTTTTTTCATAATTAAAACTTTCTTTCCAAAAATCATGACCTTTGTTATAAAAATGCTAATTTTGATCATTTTTGAGTATAGTTTTGAAAAAAAAAGTTAACCACCTTTTATTGTGAAATCTTTTGCAAATGTTTGCTAAACCTTTTTTTTTGTTTTTTTCACATAAACCAGCTGCTCTCCACCTCAATTATTCCACTTTTTCACGTCAATACTGAATCAAACGAGCATTGAAATCTAGTCTTCTCGTGCTCTCAGGGGCCAAATAAAATGAAGTGATGAGACACATTTGGCCCCATGGGCCTTGAGTTTGACATGTGCGCTTCATGAAAGAGGAAGTGATAAATAAAGCACAGACAAAATACAATAACCAAACATCTGTGTGTGTTAGATCAAAAAGCTCGTGTCTCCCCTCATCCAACCTCTGCTTTTGTGATTTTTAATGAGATGGGTGTTTACCATGCAGTAGCTATACAATACATCTGCTGCACGCTGCACGTCGCCTCGTGTGATCTCGTCACTGCATCAGCTGCAATAAGCCTTATCTGATACACAGTTTTGTGTTTTAGTGTTTTGCCTGTCTGCTTTTCAAGTCTTAATATCCGTCCATCGAAAACATCTTGGGCGCGCACGAAATGGGCGAAGAAAGAGGAGAAAGGCGCCGCTTGAATGTTGAGTAAGAGCTCCTTCTGTGAGAAAACAGAAAAGGGCTCGGCTGGGAAAGACTTGAGCAAATAATACAACTGTGAAAGAGCGACGGTATCTGAGGTAATCCCTTTTGATTTAGAGTTGGAGTTGCATGGCAACTGGCTGGAGGTTAAGAAGCAGAGACTTTAACCTTTACTTTGGCTTCTGCCAAGCACGCTAAACATCAGAAGTAAAAATGCACAATAACCTCACAGAATAGTAACACGAGATCCACTCAAATAGAAAAAATAAATAAAATAAAATCAATTGAGAACTATCTCTTGTTCATTCCTATTTATTTTCTCTTTTTGCAAGTCACATGTTTGACACGTGACTATTCACCTGGATTAACATTTGACAAATAATAAAATGATGGCATTCAAATAGGAGAACACAAAGACAAGACTATTAAATGCTTACAGGATCATCAAAGACTACATTCATTGTGTCACTTCATCTTCAGTCCAAGAAATTAACGCACAACACTTCACGTGCGCGCAGAGATGTACCTCGGTCTCCCTCAAGCAACGCAGGGCTCAAGTCTCCTAAAATGATGAATTCTTAAAGCGTCTCTCATTAAAATCTAAAGCGGAAACAAGACTTACATGAGTATGCAGGTGGTGTTGCCTTTCCTCCTCTCACCTACTGTCGCTGCCGGAGGAAAAGCGGAGTTTTCTAGCAGATATGAGACTAACTCCTCCCTCCTCTTCCTTCCATCCCCCTGCTCCAAGCAGTTATTAATGTGAGCATGCAAGGAATGTTCAGCAGACCCACTCACGGACTGCTGCAAAGGACAGGGATTTCTGCTGCCTTGTTCATGTTTTGTTGGGGTCTGGGTGCTGCTGTGAACACGTTCTTCGAGAACTCTTGGACGTCGTTTCTGATATTTTCGTCAGCAACTTAACACCTTTCATCCTACCAACATTCAGAGAGACTCGCGTTTCTCGTGAACTAAGATTCGCCATCCCGAGGGGAGTCAGTAATCCTTCAAACTTCCACTTGAACCCTCCGAGTACATTTCAGGTGTCAAACTCAAGGTCGGCGGGCCAAATCCGGCCCATCACTTCATTTTATCTGGTCCACCAGAGATGTAAAGACAAACATCAACTTCTAACTAGAACATTCCTGAGGAAATGTGACTGTTGGATTCAGTACTGACATCAAAAAGTGGTATAACAGATGTGGAAAACAGCTGGTTTGTGTAAAATAAGAATAATAATAGGCTAATACTAAATCATGATTTAGCAAACTAATTTTTGTAAAAACTCGTGATCTTTTGTAATATGAACTTTTTTAAAAACTTTTTTTTTAAGATTTTAGGACAAAAAAAATTGAAATTACAGAAAATTTGCAGTTTCATGACTTGTCATTTTATGTCAAAATGTTGCAAAAACTTGATATTTAAAAAAAGAGGAAGAAGAAGTCACAATTTTGTGAAATTTGTGATTGTACGATAAAGTCTTGGTTAAAAAAATAATTTCAGAAATGCAATTTTATGACCAAAATTAGCTTCTTTTTTTCAAATTTATCAATTTATTTATTTGATTTTACAAGAAATAGTGATTTTAGTAGAAAAGAGTAAGTTTTATAAAGGCTGTGATCTTTTTCTTCTGATGCTTTTATGAAAGAAAAAATACAATATTGAGAAATTTCCCATTTTACAACAAAATTAACTTTTCTTTTCAGGGAAATATCAGGGATTTTTGTTGTTGTTTGTTTTTTAAATTGCAATTATAATTAGCAGGAAATCTGACACCATAGCTGGCCGGTCCTTTAATGGTAACCATGGTGATGATGTGTTCCAGGATGAAATAGTTTGACACTTATTTACTTACTGTGATAAAACAGAAACATTTTAAATTTGCTGTTCATAAGAACATGCTGATATGAACCATGCCTTACAAATAAGATTTCTTTGAAGATACATGATCAAGAGCAAATGATCTGTATAAAACCCTGCTCAGACAGGCTGCAAGTATCATCTGCTTCAAAACCCATGATTTTTGTCTTATACTTTTCTATAATAAAAGTGTGTGATTTTATGACAAAAAGTTTAAATTATAGAAATATTAGCTATTTTAAAACATATCATTTTGTGTCAAAATGTAGCAAAAAGTTGATATTTTCCAATAGAAATTTGTAATATGAAGTTAAAAAGTTACAATTTTGTAACATTTGTGGTTGTACAATAAAAAAAAAAGTCCTGGTTATATCAAAATTAACAATTTTACATCAAAACTTTTTTTCTTTAGAAAAAAGTCAGCATTTTGTGATTTTACAAGAAACAATTGAAATGAAACAAAAAAAGGGAAATGAGAGAAATTTTATACTGAAAGCTGTGATTTTTGTGAAATTTGAGATTTTATAGCAAAGTGTAATTTTTTTACAAAAGAAGTGATATTGTGAAATTTGCTATTTTGGTTTCTTTTTTCTTTTTTTTTTACAAAAAGGGGCAGGTTTTGCTTTGTTTTATTACATTTGTGATCATACGAGAAAAAAAAAGTGATTTTTCTTTTGGCGGGAAACATAAATGACAACATAGATGGTTGAGAAAGTAAAGAATAACCGGCTCTTTAATGGTAACCATGGTGATGAAATAGAGTTGGACACCTGGAGTAAATCCATCTCGTGATTCACATTGATATACTTCTAACTTTTCAGATGAGGTGTGTAAATTGAATTCTTGATTAACTTACAATAGAGATAAAATGTAAAAACAAATGTCACTTTGAAACTTACTGACATTTAACATTTATTTTCACACACAACATTTCTGCTTTGGTCATTGCTGTGCCACATCTAGACGTTAAAATAATTAGACCAAAAATCCCACCCAAAAAAAAAACTTCCTTTCACTTTTAAAAACTATTTAAGAAAATTATATAACTTAACAAATACAACAACCAGCTTGAATAACATGATATCAATAGTTTATATATTACTGTGGAATTCATAGAAGCCTGGCAAATTTTCAGGAGGCCTGTTTTTGTGGCCCAGCTTCCCCTGATCTCAGCGTCTCCAAAATGCAGGTCTAAAATTATGAAGAGGTGCAAACCAAAGCAATGTCCCTGTTTCAATTTAATTGAGTAGTTGTGATCCCTAAATCTAACCATACTATGAAAACACAGACAGTAAAATGGATACGAGGAGGTGAGGAGGAGGTCACCACCCCCAATATCCTTATGAAGGCCAAGAGTCCTTATAAATAACATTTTCTAATCTCTCCGTGGCTTTTTCAGCCTGTCCATAACTTGGATTCGAACAAAACAAGAGTATGTGGTTTAACTAAACTGTTGTCTTAAGGAGGTAAAAAATAAAAAAATATATAAAAAGGAGAATCCTCTTACCTATCGAATCGACTATTCTTTTCACCCAAAAACACTTTCTCCCTGGACATTTTGGAGCTAATATTTACTTTTGATGATTCAAGCCACTTTCATTTCCTGTATTTTACCCAATCACAGACACTGAAGTGTGTCTAAGAGTTGAGTCCAGGAATGAGCTCAGCTGCTTCGTCATCGAAGGGGAGAGAGTCAGAGAAAGATGATGAGGGCAACTACACAAACACACAAACACACACACAAAGAAAAACCTCAATGAAACAGTTGTTTTGATGCCAGCACCAAGCTACAACTGGCCAAATCTCCATGTCCTCCGCTGGGCCCTGAATGACACACAGACGTTGTATCTAGGAGGCGATCCAGGGGTGTTTCAGACACTGGGCAGCTGTGGCTCTCTTCTCTGGCAGCAGTTCCAACATGGTCAACAGGAACGAACTAAACTGGGCAGCTTCTTCTCGTGGCCACTCGTATTTTTCCAGCAGGATTTCCAACAGGCTCCATGGTTTCAGCTTAGAGATGCGGCGCAGTTGTCCTGAGACAGGAAAAGTGTGACTTCTCGTCACATATAACAGTCTGCCTTCTGTGTGAACATTAATTAAATCACTATCATGTGTCCCATGCATGGTTGCTGGGTTACCTTACCTTTACGATTGAAATACCGTCTGGAGTTCCTTCCAGAGTGGACAAACTGAGATGGAAGAGGTCCCAGCAGCTCAATTATGTGTGCAATGTGATCTGGAGGACGCAGGTACATGCAGCTTTACATTTATTTTAGTCAAGAACAAAAGGGAAGTTGTGAGCAAAACAAACCTTCCTCGCGGGAGAACGTGAGTCCTGACTGCGGGTCGAACAAATAGTCTCCTGTGGCCAGTTCAAAAGCCTACAGGACAGTAAAAACAATGATGCATAAAATAAAATAAAGTATACTTTTTTACCACAAAATGTACGTGATAGTGCTCAGCTCACCATGCAGGCAGTGCTCCAGATGTCTGCTGGTGTGTCATAGTCAGCACCAATCAGGACCTCTATAGAGCGGTACTGACATGTCTGAATGTCTTCAGTGAAGTGTTTGTGCTGACAACAAGAGAAATATGCATTCTTACATGACTTGCATGGAACAAAGTATTCCTTTCTGGCTTTACATCACTTTTTTAAGGTGAAACTGGAAAGACAAACTGGCAAGAAATGCAAAACAAAGGAGCTAAAGCAACTTGTGTCATGCTACCTGGAGAAACCTCCACAGCAGTGGTGTCAAACTCATTTCCACCATCGATTTTAAATCAAAACTATTTTTAAGGAAGGAAAACTTTTTTTGGCATAAAATGCTGACTTAAAATTACAATTTGAGGATGTAAAATTGTGAGCTTTGTATTTTTTGTTAGAATCCTTGAAGCAGGCAGCCCATATTTTTTTGCACAAAATTACAACCTTAAACTGCAATAACTCTACAAACTCTATAACTTTAGGTCAACTTTTGCCATCAAATTGTAAATTTTTATTCAATACTAAAAGATTTGTAAAATATCAAGTTACTTTGTAATCTAAAAGCTCAACTTAAATAAATAAATAGTTTGTAAAATTGCAGATTTGGAAAGATCACATCTTTTTAATAAGAATTTAATTTCTATCAGTCTTTTCAAAATAAAATTCCAAACCTTTTATTATAAATCCCGACTTTTCTAGAATTGGATTTTTTGATTGTAAAAAACATTTTAACATAACATTGTTATTATTGTAGTTTTTTGTCATAAAATAATTTCTTTTGCAAAATTGCTGAATTGTGAACTTAAATGTATGCTATGAAGCAGAATAAACTTTTATTTTAAGACAATCATGCACCCTCCAAGACCTCACAGGGCCACATAAAATGGTGTGGAGGGCCGGATTTGGCCCGCCGGCCTTTAGGTTGACACCTGTGCTCTACAAATAGATCTATCCATGCAATAAAAGGACAGATTATTTTCCCACATTTAATTGTGGTCTTAATATTTTCATGCAGTCATATATACTGGGGTTAATTTAGACAGAAACTGAATGACGGGAGGGCATATGTGAGCCACCATGTATTTAACAATTGTGACTTAGTCTTTTCTTTTCCTAATGTTCTAAATTACCATTCTCCTCACTAGAGCAGTAATATGCATTATATTTTCATATTTATATCATAACCCCCAGTCAGAAACATTATGTGAGGTGTTTTGGGTAATTGGTTAGGATGCCTGGTGTTTGGGGCAGGTCCAACCAAAAGGAGGCCCCCAGGAAGACCCAGGATAAGCTGAAGAGATTATATCTCTTGGCTAAACACCTTGGTAACCTATCACAGGAGAGAGAGGTCTGGGCATCTCTGCTTAAGCTGCTGCCCCCCTGACCCGAACCCAGATAAGCAGAAGTTAATGGACAGATGGTTAGATGGATGGATATTTATATCACATATGCTGCACAAAAAAATGAAAACGAGAAAAGCTACATTTTCTACTCCAACCCCCATCACAGCTTAGTGTAAATGTAGTGAGATGCTCCAGAACAACGGTCTTTTTGTAAGTCCTTATAACCACTTTTCTTTGACCTTGTGATATTTTCCATTTAATACCCAATTTGCACTGGAGTTGTAATACCTGAGGATCTGCAGAAATGAGTAATAATTGCAGACAACATATGTGATGTCAGTCCAGTGCAAACTGGCCATGTCTGCGATTTATAAAGGAAAAATTCCACTACCCTATTTCAGCCAACGCAGAGGTCATGGGATAATTTCACTCCCCTGAAAATGAACAGCTCAGTAATTCAGCAATTTGTGGGCGGGGGTCTTATTTTTTAAAAATCCTCTAACCACCTTTTCTGCCATATTCCTAGTATGGCAGCTGTGGGTGATATAATAATATTATATCCACAACAAATAATAGTATGATATTTTGGGGGTGGAAAAAAAAACAGAAATTAGTCAGCATTAAGCGTCACATGAAGACCACTAAAAAGTAGACATACAGAGCAGCAGAGGAGCAACGATGAGATGTGATGAGGTAATGTGGGCCACAGCTTTCATGCATCTTGACTATTCTCCACTAGATTACTGTTGGATGACTTTATCAATACCTCATTAAATAGAATAAAGTGTTCTTATGTTGGAATTCAACAGCCTGGAATGGAAGTCATACACATGGAGATAATGATTTCAGGAAAAAAAAAATTTGCATTAGTTTCTCAATTCAGAGCTGTATATAGGCTATTAAGGACTTAATGATTTATTGTTATACAAAAAGAGACAGAAGCCACATTTCTAAAGGTTGTCTACACCTTCAAGTCTATTTATGAATATTCAGCATTAAATGAGCTTTACTGGACACATTTGAGACAGAAACGATGTTTCGTGCTGCTGCTTCAGCCATCGTGAAGCAGCTGCTGTAACTCCAGTCCGCCGCCAGATGTCACTGTTCCTCCTCGCAGCGAAGCCTCGAAGTTTTTGATCATTTTTGGTACAAAATGAAAGCTAAATTGCCCTTCACTACCCACAGGCAATCCCAGTGAATCAGACCCCTTTTAAACTCTCAATATCGACTGAAAAGCTGCAACCCTTTAAGATTCCAGCAAAGGCTCAATATGTGTTGTGACGTAACAAGGCCTAGTTCGGAGTGGTCACATGATTGTAGACCTGATGAAGAAGGGCTCCAAACACTGTCTCGCAACACTTCTGCTTCAAAAGATCAACATTGTATCAGGCATAGCATCACTATTCGTCATCAGGCTGATCTATCTTTTGGATGAAACTGTTGCTCAACCACCGTCAAGTTTTCTGAACTCAGTCAACAATCGTTATAAATGTGAACAATACTGTGAATGGCTTTCACGGCTCTGTAATACACAAACAGAAAATACTTGCCAAATGTCTTTTTCACTGGAGAAAGTAAATATAGTCATAGTTGAGCGAAACGATGGCTTGGACCCTTTCTTTAGTGTGTCACTACTCAAACTGGGCAGTGTCATTCACTCATCTGACGACTGTAAAAGCAGAATTACCATTACCTCACCAAATGATCTATTGAAAAAAATATATATGTATGTATAAAAACTTGAATAAAGTATTTGTTTACATAGCACCTAAAGGTGAGCAGAGACAGAGAAACCGGACATGTGCACACATGCATCACCTTCAACAACCCTGTTGCATCTTAAATGCAGGTTTTTATCAACAAGGGGGATTTTTCAAGCCATAGCAGATGCACAAACTGATCACTTCTAGTTACATCAAATAAAAGCTATTGTTGCCTGCTTATTGATTACTCACCACCCAGCAGGCATTGCCCAGGTCGGCAATCTTGATGCAAATTTTGTCAGCATTTTGAGACTTAAGCAGGTCCAAAGGTAGATCTGGGTCTCTCATGTCTAAAATACACACACATGGATTTAGAGCTCATTCATGCTTTTAATGAACAGATAATCTTTGTAACATTTATTTCAACAAATTAAACACATTACACATTTTAAATTCTTCACATAGACTCCCATCGCAAAAGACAAAAAGTGACAGGACTGACCTGGAGACGTGGATGGTGAAGGAGGAGGGGGCTTTCTGTCTTTAGTCTGATGTAAAACCACTGATCTGGAAGTACAGACAGGAGCATCTGAGCCGAGGTTTGGGCAGGAGCAGAATGAGTTTCTCTGACTATTCGAGGCACAGTCACTTTCATCTTCAAACAGAAGAGTCTGTCTCTTTATCTTGAGGTTAGAACCTGTGAGCTTTAAATGACATATGGAGCCATGTGTGCTCGAGGGAGCAGCATCATCAGAAAAGGGCACATGGTGTTTATCCTGTTTGTGGTCCGATGAGCTCTTCTGTCCTCGACTCCTCCTGTTTTTCTCTGCCAGCCATTTGGCACGACTCCCTGAGACCTTACCGGACTAACACAAAAAATCAGAAATGAGCATTGCGTGGAAATAACCTGAAAAGAGTTCAGTGCCTCATGCCTGTTTTGTATTCTATTATTCATTTACTGGACAGTAACAGTTAACCACATTTACATTTCTTAATCTCCAAAGTGGATCTTAAAGTTTTAAGGTTGGCCTGAGTAGGGCGCTAACCACTAGCTTCAAAGAAAACACAACAACAGCTGTTGGCGAGACATCAACATCTTCAGCTGTCTCCTCTGACACAAACCAGATATAAGAAATATGCCTCCAACATGTTGCTGCTCTTCGTGCATTTTTATGCCACTGCAGAGAGGATCTTCAGATGTTATCTGTGAATACAGATTATGTCGTATTCTGTACAGGGATTTCAATAGTCTATTTAGATCAGGGGTGTCAAACTCTATTTCAAGAGTTCATTTGCAGAAACTGATAAATACCACTTCTGACAAAACTGGTGTGAAATAAATGTATGAATGATCCTGCATTCAGATGTATTGCTTGACATACAAAACCAAAATGTACAATGGATCTTTTTTTTAATCATTGGAGTAATCTGTTTTTGCTAATTAAATCTTCATTTCATCCAGTCATGTCATCACCATGGTTACCATTAAAAGGGCCATATGTTGTCAGATTTCCCACTAATTCCTTGACTTAAAAAAAAAATCTTTTTTTTTTGTCAAAAAATCTCAAAATTTCACAAGATTTATGACTTTTATCACAAAATTGAGACTTTTGTACTAAAAATCCAAATCCTGTCTCATATAATCACAGATTTAAAAAAAACAACTACTTTTATTTTTTGAAAAAAAAAAGGATATTTTAATAAAATCTCAAATTAAAAAAAGGACAA
>JBAMYA010000020.1:13086305-13108556 GCA_037176975.1 Arrhamphus sclerolepis | reverse complement strand
AAAATCAAAGCAGTTAGATACTTTCAAAGCAGAGAATAAATAAATAAATAAATGAATAAATAATAAAATGAATAAATGAACTGTACCAGAATCTGAACAACTGTGTCCCTTGTAGTTGTTATTTTAATAAAAGTTATGCAAATGTAGACAAAATGCTGCAAAGTAAACAGCACAATATAATCGCTGAATACATATTTCAAATACAAAATTCTTTGTAGAAAATAAGTGACAGGATTTTTGTCATTCGGCTTTTAGAACACAGAATAACCAATACCAGTCCATGTATTTACTCCTGGACCAGTTGCCATGTGCCTGCTAAAAATGTTATTATTGTTTTGGATTTTATTAATTCAAATTGCACAGACATTAATGTTAATGTGAATTAAAACATTATAATTAAAACAGAACTGAGGTCATTCATTGGCAAGCATCACTTCCTTCCCTCTGGAGCCAACACAAGTCAGCAGAAATCTCCCAGCAGCGTAGGCCAACTTATACTGATGAGTGGGCTTTAACAATTTGGCATGCTGTGTTGGATGCACTAAAAATGTGTCAGTGTAAAAAAAAAAAAATCAAAGCATTCATCTTACCCATTCCCCAAGAGAGTGGAAAACCCCTGTCAGCCTCCCCAATAGGTTGAACAAACTCTTAGAAAGAAAAAAAAAAAAATGGAAAGGAAAGCTAATGTTAATATACAACAACAAAAACACCATTTATAAACTAAAATTATGAGAGGATTTAATTTCAGCTTCCACACCTGTTTTTCTCTGGCACCTCTGTTTACTGGCAAAAAAAAGAGGTATATAGTTTGCAAATAAATGATAAATGTAAAGCATGTGTCAGACCTACATTAAATACTAACTGTGACGCATATTTACTCGTGTACGTTTTCTCTGACCTGGGCTGGTGCGGGCCGGCGGCGCAGGCAGCTGCCACAGCTTGGTGTTGGCTGCAAGCTTCTGAATATAAACATCATCCACTCTCAGGAGGATGTTTTCTGGCTTGATGTCTGTGTGGATAATCATGCACCTAGTGTGCAAGTAATCTAAACCCTGCAGGACCTGTGATGAAGAATTGATACTGAGTCATCATCGCTGTTCCTCCTGACAAAGAGGACTTAAAACAGCAGATAATCTATTCATAGAGAGACTTCATTTGTAGTGAAAGATGGGGAAGACAACACTTGATAAGATGGAATAAAAAGCACCTGTCCGAGGATGCTCTTAACGCAGGGCAAGGGGAGGCCAGTGTAGTTGGATTTGATGATCCACCTCAGAAGCTGGTGGCCCAGAACCTCTAGAACCATGCACACATCTGGTGAGCAGTTCAGGGACTTATCTTATGGCATGGAGAGTTTAGAGCTCTTGGGAATTTGATAAAAGCCAAAGAAAGTCAACAAATTGTGAACAGTAAAACAGGTCAACTCTCTGAGCGTCAGCAAACATCTAAACATGATTTATTTAAGATGTTTTTTTCACAAAGGTCATGCCTGAACCTCAAGTTTCAAAGTTAAGGTGCAACATCTCTGTCAAGGATACGCTCTCCAGTGGGCCCAGAGATCCTGAAGTCATCAATGAGGTGCACAATTCTGTCACGTTTAGGATCTTTAGGGTCACTATCCCTTACCTAAGGCATATACATGTTAAAATAAACACAAGAAACTTGCCAAAAAAATAAAGCATTATCTCCAGAGACTAAACAAGAGAAGGCAGGTAATAAAGTGTAATAGAAGCATGAAGACAAATTACTTCAAGGAAGAAAGATGAATGAAAATTATTTATGGTGACCCCGTAAAACACGCTTTACTAATGCTTCTGCCTGCTTAACGTAATTCAATGTAACGTAAATGTTCAAAGGAGACTAAGAACTGTGAGTACATGTTGCAAAGGAAAAGCATGTGGTCACACTAACACATTTCAGAAGTTTGATCTCATCCAGTGCCGTCTCTGTGAATGTCTGAGCGCTCTTCACCACCTTCAGAGCCACAAAGTGACTCGTCCTGAAAGCAAACAATTATGGATGCCAGTTACCATCATGTTTATATGATCACTGTTGCTCTGTTCAGTGCAATGCCACTTACAGCATATCCCAGCAGAGCCATACAGTGGAGAAATGACCCCATCCCAACTTTTTAACAACTTGATAACGGTCAGCAAAAACGTCTCCAATCTCTACAGGGTAGTAACCACCTGCAAAGCAAACATAGTCATGATTTCACCCCATGTGTTGAAGATTATTTAATGTACCCATCCCACTTCCAGGTTGAAGCTCATCCAGAAGTATGTTTTGTTGTAGTTCCTTGACTGACCACTAGGCGCTGGCTGCAAAACAGAGCAAACTCCCATTGAACCCTGTGTTAAAAATGACAACTTTGCAGCAGAATTAAACATATTTACAGCCTGGGGGGGATTGGATTTTATTTTTTTTCTACATCATCAGATAGATTTATATTAAGTAATAAAACTGAGCAATCAGATGCCCGGCTGTCATTTGACATTCTTGACTGACAGCTAGCCGTTGACTTTGACAGCTTTGTCCCTCCTCCTTGAATTCATTTCAATTCAATGTACTTAATTTATATAGCGCCTGTTTATGTCAAGTCATCTCTCATTGGGTCTTACTTACCAACACCATAGTCTGCAGGATTCTCTTGTTGCTCTTCATAAGATGCCAGGGGTTCAGCTGCATGAGGGAGATTCTGTGCAGCTGTATGGCCGTGGGGCTCCTTAGTAGGTTGAGGATTCTGTGATGTGTGTGAGGAGAGCTGATGGCTGGGTTTGACGGATGGATTAGAACAGCTTGTTGAAAGAAGGGCTGATATAGCGGCTGCATATGAGGAGGACATGTTTAACTGGAGCTTGATGAGCTTCTGAAGTGCAGCTGAAGGCAGACCAACACAACAGCACTCAGGGAGAAAGCTACGGGTAAAAAAAAGAAAAAAAAAGTATTTGCATATTTTCAAAACTGGAAAATGTTACAGAATATTAATTTATGGAGCAACAGTAAACCGGCTTCCTCCGCAGTTTCTGTGATTTTGCTCCTGGCTGCAGCAAGTTGTTTGCAATGACATTTTAAAAGGGTTAATGTGTATGTTTATTTTTAGCAGAAATGAATGGCATGTCAACATAAATAACTCCTGCTGCTGGCCCAGCTGCAACCAGACTCCTGAGTTTGCATGGAGGGCTGCAGTATGGGAGACAGATATTAACACGAACGCTGAGCAGTTCAAAGGGGTTTGTGATCTCTCAGGTGGTTCTTTATCTCTGGTTCTTTATCTGAAGGCCAAGATGAACTCAGTACTTTTAGTACATTTATGTATTGCAAGTGTCAAGTATTTGTAAAAGATTTGCATTACTTCACAACAAAACTGTTTTAACCACTCTAAATCTACTTTGTTAAAAGTACTTGTCAGCCTTAAGCAGCTGTAAAATTTGAAAAATGTTAGAAACCAACATACAGCACCAGCAAAAGATCAGACAAATTTTACTTTGAAATCGTTTCATGAGTTTATTTATTTTGTGACAGAAGCAAAAAAAAAAGCCAGTTTTACATTAATGGCGTAGCCCTTTTTGTAAAAGGTTAAGGCATCGTGAAGTACTTGCACTAATATTAATACTTCCATAAAATACACCTGTACTCCATGTCATGCTGCTCTGAATGTTTCTTCATAATATTGGCTAAATAATTACTCCTTTGTCTTACCCAGTAATAAGTTCCTTGGCAGGTTATTTTCAACACAGTTGCCACCTGCTGCACCGGCGCAGTCGTCAGATGAAAAAGGCTTCTGCAGAAAAACACCATGTGTTTGTAACTATTAAGGGCACATGTCATGTCCAGTCTACCAGCGGCGCCCCTGCCTGCAGTCTCATCCCTCCCCTCGCTGTCTACGCTGGAGGAGCATTCAGCCACTTCTGAGGTTCATTTAAAGCTTGCTTTAAAGTGGGGTGGGGGGGTGGGGTGGGGGGGGGGGGTGTTAGTTATAAACTGCAGTCCCAGTTCACATACCACACCACCACTGCATTTGTACTGGTAAGATACTGGTATGCTTCCAGTACTAGGATGACACAACCCAGTGGAAAAAAACCAAACAAAAACAACAACAAACTTTTAACTCTGACCATCAATATGAAGCCTGGTCTCTTTGGTGTGCAATGACAAATCCATGTTTACATATATCTTGAAGATGTTTATATGCATGTACAGAAATATGTCTACATATTAAGTTATATTTTAGATGTAATATTTGAACAGTTAATTTTTTGTTATATAGTAGAAGAAACCAAAAGCAAATTTTCCATCAGAGATCAATAAAGTTTTTTTTTTTTTATTCTCATATGTTTTTACTGTACTGATCAGTACGATGAAGGGTTGTAATCCTTATGTAGGACAACAGATGGCAGTATTACATTTCTTCTCTTATTCACGGTGGGAAAGAAAGACAAAGTTCTGGATGTCTAGTGAGTGAAATAACAACAACAACTTTATTGAAAGTCTTTATTTGTTAGACGACAATAATGAGGCCATGTTGGAACCTGATAATAATTAGTGTTTTGCTTCTCAGTCAGTATATATACATGATGCCTGTTTTTCTGCCAAAGACCAAGAGCCAGTGAAAACAGCCCGAGGCGAGGCCTAGTTTATTAGTATTGACTGTATTGATGGTATTGATTCGTTCCAGACATGTCCAAACCATTGTATGAAACATAATAGATACAAAGACATACACAAAAAGAAAAAAAATCTTTAGCATCAATCTATCTACCTATCAGTCTGTCTGACTATCTGTCTGTCAGTCTATCTATCTATGTATATATATCTATCTATACATATATATATACACACACACACATTTGTACATGTAGAACCCCTTTTAAATAAATATACATAAATAAATTAATCTGTTTTATATGAATGTACATATGCACAAAATGAATAAATCTATACCCAATGTGCAAACACCTATCTATATATACTTACCTATATACATATAGCCGTATAAGAATACACATATAACACATATATCCAGTTTAAGATGTCTGAAAAGGGGTAGGAATAAATAAAACCAATTTAATCCTACCCCTTCTACAGAATTCAATAATCGCACTTTATAGTCATTCTGTTTCCTGAGTCTCATGAATTTATGAAAAAAAGAATATAAACATATATAGTAATGAAGAAAGTAATCTAATGTTATTTTTATAATACATTTTAGAGTTGTATATTAGCGTCCACAGACACATTCATACCTACGTAGACTGGGCACCCAGAGGGCCCCCAGACCAAAAGGTCCACAAGGACCGAATGTGGAGCACTGAAGAACCCAATACCAAACAACCGCGGAACCGGTTTTTGGTTGGCAGGAGTTTGTAAATAACTCATTAGTGGTCCCGGAAACCTGCCTCATGAACCGTTCTGATGGCTCTTTTCTGGAGTGTGCGTAATAGTCGGAGTGAGGATTTGTAGGTGTTGCCCCAAACTTCCACACAGTAATTCAGATATTTCAAAGTAAGTGAGAAATATAGAATATGTAATGATTTGTTATTCATTACTGACGATTGAAATACTTCTGGATAGTTTAGCTTGAACAAGTTGAGTGTGAGGTTCCCAGCAGATCCTGTGGTCAATCATCAGTTTACAAAATGCAAAGTGAGCAAAAAGGAGAAAACTCATTTTGGTGTGAGCATCATTCACCTTCAAAACTGCTTTATTTCTTCTAAGAACACTGAGTACACAGTTTTTAAATTAACTGACAGGTAGTTTTTGGTTTTTTTCAAACCTCAGATCTTCTTTGGATGTAGGCTGCCTCAAATCCTTATGCGTCTTCATGTAATCTCAGAAAGCCTCAATGACCCAGAGAGACTGTTACATCTAAAATTTCTCCATCTTTTTTCATGCTGAAGAAAGTTCCTGATGACGTTGGATTCACGCAGTAAAAAATTTGTTACCAGGCAAATGCTACCGTGGTGCTATGGCATGATGGGTAAGTATCTGCTTGGATTTCTCACCCTTGAGGGCATCATTGATCCTGACCAAATCCTCATCTCCATTTGCAGAATTATAGTTCCAAAATGCTTCTCTGCTGCCTGCAGACATTCTCGACTCTTCAAAACTGCCTACTGCTACAGCCAAATATTTCACATCAGTCCAGAGTGGCTTTTTGTTTTCTTTTGGCACTCCACTTCATTTTGGTATATGAGTTTAGTATAATGACTTTACTCTTGAGGGAGCTTAGGTACTTCAGTGTTTGCAGCCAGATGTTGCACGTCTTCTATAAGTCTGTTGTGAAGAGTTCAATCTTATCTGCAGTCATCTGTTGGGGAGCAGCATCAGAGCCAGAGACACTGAATAAACTGATAAAGAAGGCTGGTTCTGTTCTGGGATCTGCGTGGTCACTACAAGACTCTTGCAATGAGCATGCAGGATGTTTTGGAACAACAAAATAGTTTGATGCATCTTATACTGATTTCACCATGACTCTTTATTTAGTAGAATCAATGCACGGTTTCATACATACAACAGGCAGGCCTATTAAGACTAAATTCATAGGCCTGAATATATGGAGAAAACAGCTGCTCTCGAATGTCTCAAGAAAAAGAAAAAAAAAGAAAAGAAGAACAAAACCAAATCACGTCACACTATTGAATGAAATGTTTTCAACACACATTGGCAATTCCTGCACTGACAATAAAAAGCTACAGTAAATGGCTACAAAACGTTATAGGTTCATAAATATAATATACTTTGAATATATTTGTTTTAGAGCTACATTTGTATCATTTTATTTTGATCTTACAGAGTACATAATATGAAAAATACCGCTCTGACCCCCAGTGCACAGCAGTTTGGTCTTTGATTTCAGGTTTTAATGAGTTGGAAAGAGCTCCACTAAGTGGAAAACTGAAATGGTATGAACACATCTGGTAACATTCCACAGAGAGCTACAGTTTGTAACGTAGTACCTTAAAAAAAAAAAAAAAGATGCATAACAAGCTAAATACATAAATAATTACATTCACATTAGTCCCACCATGGCAAAAGATCAAGTAACAATAGAAATAATGTAAGAAATAAAAACATGGTACACCAAAGTAATATTTTCAGCTTCCCTTTGAGATGTCACGTTGCTCTTCGGTTATTTTCTTACTACTTCTGAGATTAATTACAAAACTGGTGTACAGCAGGCTAAATTAAAACATTGTTTCTGTCTCAAAATGAAAAGAAACAAACACCCCCAGACAATGAGCAAATGGTGACAAATACATGATTAATTCTGGGTATGAGACCTGCTCACACCGTCAATACTGCACACATCCTTTTCTGTTCACACCATGAGCCAATTCACTAGCGCTCACTTGGGGGTGGAAAGAGCAGGAAAGTTTTGTTTGCTTTTTTTAAATACAGTATTGTGTGGTTAGTTTAACTATTACGTGAATGTTAGCTTGAAACTCATCAGTACATTCTTTACTATGTACAAGTTAAAAGTCAGAAATACTTTCAGCAGATGTTGCCCTGTTATAAACCCTGTCTAAACCCTCGCTCCTGCCAGTTGTCTTGCTAGGTAACAATTTCATAGGGAATTAAGGCTTAGGATGTTCATAAAGTGCTCTGTAAGACACTCAACTCCTCCACAGCTAAATGCAATTTGTTGTCGTGCAGTCACGCTACTGCCGTACAACACGTCTAACAACAGCCCTACGGTTTTCCTTACAACCCATTTTAAGTATTCTGCTGAGGTCTGCACAGAGAAAACTACATTTATTATCCTGCACTGAGCAGAGTCCAGAAAACAAACTAAATCACAGTATGACATCGATCCATATACCCTAAGTGACTGGCATCGCCAAATGGTTTCAGTTTTGATTTTGACAAAGCTCGCAAAGGCCAGTAATACCAGTACTTTGAAGTTTTCTAGCCAAGGTACAGTTTGGATATTAAATTCTTTAGGCACTCCCAGCTGCTCATCAGAACTCTACAGTCCATTGCCCTTTGTATTTTGTCAAAGGCGTAAAAAATAAACAAATAGCAGATGAACGACAGATGAGCACGGAGGCATGTTTTTGCGTTTGATATAGTTTAAAAACATACATTCAATGGAATGTTGACATGAGTTTTGTATGAAATGAGATCATAACATCTTTTTATAGCGCACTATTAATGAGCAATAAATTACTTCTTTAATATAACTGCTCCTTTTTTTTATCTCAGAAGATACAAAATAGTAATTTAGAGTTGTATATATTCTGTAAAAAAAAAAAAATTATATCTAGGGAAACACTTCAGGGTTATTAGAAGGGATTTACTGCTCATGTTGACCATAAATATTCATATATGAAGTACAGCATGACCATAGAAGTATTAGTTGCTCCATTACATCAGAAACGGTGCATATCCATATGAGAACACTGGATGTTAAGTTCATAAAATCAACTATAACACAGGGAACTCCTTCGATTGATTTAGTCTGTTTTTGACTCCAGTGTCCGTACGCTGAGGTTGCTATGTTTTTACTTTCTGCTGAGGTTATATCGTATCAACTTCAATATTTGTGTCAAGATGCAAGTCTACATGAGGCTACATAGATTTTGCTTATACTGTATGATGCAGTATATTTGTGTTTGTGTGGGTGCCATCTGCTGCTTCAAACCAGGGTGCCTGGGTCTGCACTGGGTTCCTTTGGGGTCACCTCTTGCATTTGTGGATCTTGAGTCTCCTGATAGAGAGTAAACTCCATTGACCTGTTGGGGAGCAGAACAGAAAATCAGTACAGCTCCCCCAAAACAACAGGAACACATTTAAACCAGAACCAGCAGAGCACATAGCCCTGATATGAAACGTTAAAAACCACGATAACAACACTACTTGTGATAACCGTGAAAGTTTGAGTTGAGTTTTATTTTGCAGGTATTTGTCTTTGTTAACATGTGGGTTTGGTATTTTTGTTTCTTGGAATCTGGGTTTTGTTCAGTGTTTTTCTTGCCTTGTTTTCTTGTCTCTGTCCTTTTCTGTTTCTATTAACTTTCATACTTCCTGTTTATTTTGGCAGTCTGTTTCTCTGGTTTTGTTCTGTTTTACTTCCCCCATGTTTCACCTCCCTGATTGCTTGAATCTGCGTCTCTTTTGCCCCTCAGTCTACATATTGTTGTGTCTTTGTGTTCCTCCTTGCTGGTTCGTACTGTGTCCTTTCATCACTGTTTCTCCTTGCGCCTGCTCTTGTTCTTGATCCCTGATCACAGTCTTAGTCTTGGTCTTTATTCTTTGTGAATCAAGAATACAGCACTTGTCAGATTACTCCTGCTTCCTGTTGTCCTGAATTTGGCTCCTAAGTTAACAGTAGGCTGAAACAATTAGGTGAATTTGGCATAAAATTACAACAGCTGTAAAACTGCAAACGTATTTAATTTCAACTTGTTGTCCTAAAATAACAAATTTTTGTGATTAAAAAAAGTTTATTTTACAAAAATCACCAGTTTTGGAAATGCATTGCAACTTTTTTCATTGTAAAATCCTGATTTTTGACATAAATCAGCTGCTCTCCACCTCAGTTATTCCACTTTTTGATGTGTACTAAGTAATTGTTTAGTTTCTTGTTTTTGTTTTTGTTTGTTTGTTTGTAGTATTAAAGTCTATTGATGTAACTAACAATCTTGATCAGCCTGAAACTGATCCCAAAAATATATTTCTCTGGCTTCCACACTTTGTACTGTAGTTGGTTCCCCTTCAAACAACAGGCCTAAGGCAGCTGCTCAGACACAGAAGTAGTATACTGAGACAATGCTTAGGCTATGAAACAAACATCATTACAAACAGATTTTTTTGATAATAATGTGGCAGGATGTTGTTGTGTTGTTTGTTTTGTTTTTGTTGTGCCTGTATAAATGTCACGATGCTTATGAGCCCAGTGTGAAAGCACTGACCGTCCATGCAGTGGGTGACCGTGGAAGCTGGCTGACTGGGGCATTTGTGGCCTTTGGAGGTTAGCTGGTTCCCCTTGAAGAGACTGGGCCTGGTGCACTAAAGGATGAGGGTGTGATAGACGGGAGATCCCTGACTCTTGGCTCTTTGAGGCAGCAGGCAGGTAGCCAAGAGCATTCCTCAGGTACCAGTCCCTCAGTCCCTCCAGAGCGAGAGCTTTATGCAGGCTTCTTGTTGAATCTTCTGGAGTTGGAAGAGAAAACTGAGGGGGTCTACGGCTGAAGGAGTTACCAGAGAGCTCAGTGTGATAAGGGTGCAGGTTGGGGATGGAGGATGTGGTATTGCCAGTAGCAGGAAGGGGGGACTCATATGCTGAAAGCAGGATGCCATCTTGGGGGTGTTGCTGCAAAGGAATAAAGGGCCCACAAGATTTGGTTCTCGTGACTTTGACCCTGCGTAGCTCAGCTTGGGATCCTCTTAGGACCATGGGGCTGTATGGAGGTGCAGCACTGGGAAGATGCACCTGGGAATGGGAAAATCCATTGGCATGAGGAGGCATCATTGCAGTGGAAGAGCGAGAAGAGGACATGTCCTGCCAAATTCTGCCTGTTGACTGGTACAAATGATGCTGCACTTGCATCCTCTGCTGTTTCCCCCAGATATAGTCCATCAGTAGCTCATTGTAGCCTCCACTGGCCCCCCTGCCACCCATCGACAGACGCATTTTAACCTGCTCCACGGAGCTGTCCATGTTCCTCTCAGGGCTGCCCAGGTGAATGTGCCGCAGTTTGCCATCAGTCAGTGTCTCTGAGCTCTTGTAGGGTCCTCCTCTCTGAGGCATACCATTTCTGGGCGCAGGCTCATCTGGGAGGCTCGATCTATCCAGCAGAGCCTCAGAGCTGTTGCTGCGTCTCGCACGGGAGCTGTATGGGCAGCTTCGGCGGTCAGAAGTGGAGCCCTCTTGAGCCAATGGAATCATATATGACACATCCAGACTTCCAGACCACTGCTTCAACCCATTACCTCCTGATGCATCTGACCTATTGCAGAAATGAGCAAAACAACAGCTTACATTATTACAAGAGGAGGACTTCTAACAACAAATGGAAAAAGATGAGGATTAATGATAACTATGTGGATAAACTATTTGAGTGGGAGAAACCATTTTAATGCCTGAAGCCAAAAGGATGAAAACAAATCCTTGACACACAGGCTAATTCTCAGACTGCATTCCACTGAGTCATTAACCAATTTCTAACCGCACAGTTATCACAGTGGGACTGAGCTGTGGCTTTGCTGCATGAGTGCATCTGACAGGAGCAGCCAGCATCACAGATTACCTGACGTGAACGCTGATTGGAGCGGTTCGGGCCAACAGTGGAGTTGCCGGAACGCTTCTACTTTGAACATTTGAAGCACTTCTAGATAAAGTGAGTTGGACTGCAAAAGGCAGCGCAAAAAAATTTATAACCAATATCGCCCAAATTCCATTTGTGCGACTGAGTCACACAGTTTGGTCTCAGACAGATCAGGCGTCTCGCACCGCTTTTACTGTAACACAGAATCACTCCAACATAACTACCTCACAGAGCTTGTGACTGAGTTGCGACGTGTCCTCATCTCATAGTAAATCTCAACTGGAGACAGCTTCCTGCTGATTCTGTGGTCGGGGCTGCCCAGTGTGAGCCTTGGCTGAGACAGAGAGCGTTGGTCAGCAACCACGCTGGGCGATGACTCTTTTGGGAGGAAAAAAACACAAAGAAAGGATCTTACTTGACTCCACTCACTGTTAATCAGAGCTTTCATTAAAGGCACATTGAAACATGTGCTGCTTCAAGTTAATGGCTACAGAGAAAGAGAGAGAGAGATGTGGTTGACTCACCATTGTCATGGGATGTTGAATCTGACATAGAACTGGTACTCTCTGACGTTACTGTGTCCTCTGAAAGAGAAAAACTATTCAGACCATGGACAAACCAGCATGACTGATGATATTTTTCTTTTTGGTAATGATAAAACACCTTGTTCATCTTTGGGAAAAGGGGAAGGTGATTTTTGTTTTGTTTTTTTCAGCAGTGTACCTGTGTGACACCCACGATGGACTGTCCTCTTGCTATTTGGGCCATTTCGGTCTGATTCTAAGTGTCTGTACAGAGCACCGGTGAAGATGGCTTTCACCTGCTTCCTCTGGGCAGTGTCATCCTGCAGCCGGGGTATACATTAGACCATAAGTACATGCAGCAATACAGATGCTGCACAAACAAAATTGATATTCAAGGTGTTGACTTACCTCTACCTTGGTGATGGGCGCCAGGCCAGCTCTGCGGTGCACCAGTGGGGGTTTCTCTCCTATCTCCAGGGGGAAAGCACGTGGCAACTTCCCAGTCAGCTCCTGCACAGGACATTAATTTGTCTCCAGTAACTAAAATCCTTCTCACAGACCTCTGAGGTCCAACGTGTTATTTCAAATGATAGCACTTAATGCAATCGTCCCTCAAATGGTCTCCTGCACTCAGATCGTTGTGTAAAAAAATGGTTCTGGATGATAAAGCTGCATAATATAGATATTTGCCCCTAAATTCAGAGGGATAGAGCTTCAGATTTTTAAGACGAGCTTCAGTGACAACAGAACATCTTCTCAATCCAAAAATAGACATGCAGAGCCATTACACATCCAGCTGAAATATAGGGATGTGTTAAATAGCTGTTAAAGAAAAGTTGAGGCAGCTGTGGCCTCACTAACATGTGCCGACAGGCTCTCAGGAGCAATCAAGCAACGATTCATTTGCAGCCCTTTGTACCCGAGTAAATACGGCCTGTTCAGCAAGTCTGGGTCCGGATGAAGTCATATTCAGACAGAAAAAAATATGGATTTCAACTAAACATGGAGATTAAAGAAATGAATAAATTACCACAATGAAGAAATGAAGTCTACTTACTGCCTCCTGCAAGCACACTTGTTTGAGCTCTCCCACTCTGGCACTGAGGAGAGCCTCCAGGGCCTGTTTTCGCTCTTGCAGAGCTGCAATCCTCTCTGCTGGAAGCTTGCTGTCCTGACAGCCCTGCACATCTACAGACCACAACACATGAAAGACATCTTCACCAAAACAAACATGAGCTCCGGGCATTGCTCAGATTTGGCTGTGAAGTACTAAGACTCTTCAACACAGCCCTTGCTATGAACAAAAGTTCTGTTAACCTACAAATGCGGTCATTTTGGTTTAATTGTGGTCGTTTTTAAAACTGTTTCAAAATGGCTGCGTGTTTTCTGGTACACCTTTTGGTGCCCAGTATCCTGATAAGCATATCAGTCAGCTGTGGTGACAAATGTGTGTGAACAAAAGGCGTTCTCACACAGACACACACAGCTGTTTTTTCAGCTCGCTGTTCCCTTGGGAAAAAAAAAAAAAACTGTTAGAAAAAACACAAACAGGCTAGTCGAGTCAGAGGAGTGTGTGTCTTTACACTGTGTGACGACAAGTCGTTATACTCACCAGGAGCCCCCAAACCCATGGAAGTGATCAGATGTCCCTTGACCTCCATGTGATGTGTTCCTGGGGACTTCACAACTCACTCTCCCAGCAAAACCCTCACCTAATGAAGACATACTCAGACTTAACTCTAGCTGAGATGCACTGACAAATTATATTCAGACTTATATGTTTCATTTTCTGACCTTGAAGCCATGTGTTATCTTGACTTGTACGGGTAGTCGCATTTCCAAGAAGTTAGCAGCAAATCAGCATGGGTGATTCCTTGATCACAGGCTACAAGGTGACTGCAGCTCCGTGGTCTAAGACTGAATACTTAAAAAGACAGAATCAAGGAGATAAATGAGTTTATAAAGTAACTATTTGAACTCTTTTCAGACTTCAGAGACAACAGCCAGTCTGCTATATTAATGGTCGACTGTCCGGATAGCAACAAGTTCTGAGAAGACAGGAATATAGTCACACCGAGAAGCAACGCTTAGCAGATTCAACAAAAGTCTGATGATAAATTGCATGTATGACATAATGAGAGTCTTACCCTAAAATTAGAACTTTAATTCAATTAGCAAGCAATTCATTTGTAACAAGATGGAAAAATGAGACAGGATAAGTAACATTAATAATGTATGCTCAGAAGAAGAGAGGAAGAAACTTAATCCCTGCGTGGTCCATGCTTCAAAGTTCAATAGCTACCACTACAACAACAAAAAAAAAAAGAGAGAGAGACAGAGAGTGATGCAGTCAGGGAAACAGGCAACAAGGAGGTGGAAAGAATAACAAATACAGAAAATTAATGCAGTTTTGCTCCTCCAAAAAATGTCAAATCCTGTACATAAACTATGTTTCTCAAATGAAAAGAAAAATTCAATTGATGGAAAAAAAAACCTTTTGATAAGGAATTCTGTCTTCATGCAGCTGTAGCAAGTAAACTGTGACTTATACTGCATTTTCTCCCACATAGTGAAGGTTACAGTAAAAACAGAAACTGATCCCAAACCCCCAACAGTGACTGGACACCCAAAAATATCTTCTGCATTTTCTGCCAAAAGATTCTCGCTCACTGTTGCTCACAAATCACTGACATAAACAAGCGTCCTGCTGTCAGTAAATCATAAAACGATTCCATTCAGCACACAAATCTGCTGTACGTGGACGCTCATTTCAGCAGCATCACATATTTTAAAAGGAAACATTAAGAACATGAACATGACGAACTCAAGGCCCAAACTCAAGGTTTTAATTTCATCTCAAAATGTTGAAAAAAAAAAAAAAACATTTTCCAACAAAAAATAATAATTTTAAGTTTAAAGTCACAACTTTCGAATGTTGGAAAAAAATGTTGAAAGTGGAAAGTTTGAATTTTCAAAATTTGCTTTTCTACATAAAAAGTCAACATTTCTTTTTTTTCTTTTTCTTTTTTTAATGTATGATTTTACAAGAAAAAATTCCTGTTTTAGTACAAAAGTCTCAATTTAATGATAAAGGTTGCAATTTTTGTGAAATTTGAGATTTTGACCCAAAAAAATAATTTAAATAAAAGATATAATGAGTCACTTGGAGTTTCTTTTAAGCGTCAAGATTAGCCTCACTTATATGATAAAAGTCATAAACTGTCACATTTGAGATTTTAGGACAAACTTTCACAGGTTTTTGTTTGTTTGTTTGTTTTTAAGACTGAGTTCAGGAACTAGCTGGAAATCTGAAGTTATAGCTGGCTCAGAAAATGAAGAATAACTGGCCCTTAATGGTAACCATGGTGATGATGTGGATGAAATCAGTTTGACACCCCTGATTTAAAGCAGCTGACTCAAATCTTTGCTCACAGCCGACCAGACTCTCGCTTGTCTCGGGCCAATAACACAGTGTTCTGACTAAAGCACTAAAGCACCAAGAGACTCACTTTCTGTGAAGACAAATTTGAAATGCTTCACCTGAGTTTGCTTTGGATCCCGTCCTGGAAATGAACCAGTAAGCGCTGTTTGCTCCTTTATGTGTGAAAACTCCCAGCATGCCTGACCTCCCATTGACAGACAAGTAGTAGCCTTTCACAAAAAAAAAAAAGAAGACTTAAAACCGCTCCTCAGACAAAAACCTATCACATGAATCTTGTTAGACGATACTCCATCTGTACAGAGAGTTTATCAGGTTTTAAGTTAATCTAATAAACAGAAAGGGATTTTCACTTAGAAATGAATATGGCAGTGTTATTTTCAGCTGTTTTGAGCAGCAGAGCGAAAAACTGAGGGCAGTTAAGAAAAGATAGACGGAGACATTTGGTGTTCATCTGGACCGTCGCTGGGCAGCTGAATGCTGGAGCCAAAAGGTTGCCATGCCTCTTAAGAATGGCTGTGTCCTCCAACCATAAACATTTGCTTGGAAACTCTGTGCTCTCGCTCACTAAAATCTTTGGTCTTTGTTGATGTGATTCTTTTTCTTTTTAAGTTAAATTGCTGTAAAAGTCGTACTCTATCTGTTGTATAATTCTGCCTAATTTTAGTAAATGCTGCCAAAGGAATATTGTTGTGTAATCTCCATTTTTAAATAACTTTGTTTACTTCATGAATGTGCTTTTTTTTTTTTGGATACCTTGTCAGGCAAACACACTGTACACCGCCAGCATCTAAATGCAAAGTTCCTGTCATATATCACCGTGCTGAGCGCTTGAACTTTCCACAAAAGAAGCAGCTTTACTACATCCGGGCTCCTGACTTCTTTAACTAAATTTATCTTATCTTTATGTGTGCCTAGGATCAGATGAAGTATGTGAAATACGCAACAAGACTCTAGGCAATACAACCAGAGGCTTTTTTTTTTTTACTTAATTTATGAATTTGTTTTTCCTGTTGGTCAGCAAATCTTGCAAAACAGATTTTGTTGTATTGTAATTCAGTGTCACTCAAACTCTTCTAGAAACCCGTGTTAAAACCGTAAAACTATTCCATGCATGTCACGAGCACGTGGAGCTTCACAACATCACAAATTAGCCAAAGAAAAAAGAAAAAAGACAACACAATCTGGCTCCCAACAAAGAGTGCAATCAAGTTGAGTAGATTCTCTCAGTTTCTATTTTTCTCCACCATATAATAGCAGCTGTTTTGTTAATAAATTCTCCTGAATTCTCAAAAAAAACAGAAAAAGTCATGTAAACCAGCCCAAATTTTATCAACCTGTACAATGCTAATATTGGGTGGAAACCTTTCCAAACTGGCAACACTGGTCACATAAACAGCAGGAATAAAACTGAGATAGAAATTTGCCACCACTGCGCCAAACAAACAGCACACCTGACAGGATCGGTGGTCGGACTCCAGCACTAACTTTTCCAACATGTGGCGTGCACGTGTGTGCGGGTATCACATTCCAGAGAGAAAGGGTGCAGGAGAGATGGCAGGACAAATAAGATAAACAGAGTCGCAGAGAGCAGCATCAAAGAAATCATGAAGATCAGATATGAATACAAGAGATCTGAGCGTCACACCATCAGCAGACACACTACGCCTGTGTGGGAGCTCCGGATGGTGAACAAGACGCCGTGTCCATTAAACATGAGCTGCTGCCGTGCAGCTCACATAACACATATGCAAATCAGAGAGGTTTAATATTCGGGTCCAATGGGCTAAACAGTGGGGCCTGCAGAGTAGATCTGATGCTCCCGTGTCCTTACGAGGAGCTACTCGGTTCTCTCTTCAGCTTAGAGGTGTTACGGTGCTAGACTCACAACAGCTTTCACAGACGTTCTCTCTCCCTGCTGCCGGTTTTTATCCGACCCAAGAGTCAATATAACCAGCTCATATCTGTTAGAAAGTGTGTTTGTTAGTGTTTTTAGAGCAGCTGACTTATAAAAGAGCAGCTGAAATGTGTCCTCCAGTTCACTGTGGACAGGTGAGACAGGTGTGTTTACGGCTGGAGTTGACTCAGCTGCTGCACTTGTAAACTTACACATGTGATCCAGAGCAGGGTTACAAACACACAGCTCCTGTCGCAGGGTGTCACAGTCTATGGGCCACATCATCACCATGGTTACCGTGTTTTACTTTTCAACCGGCTATCTTGTCAGATTTCCAGTTAGTCCCTGACCTCAGTTGTGAAAAAAAAAAAGAAGAAATTTTAGTCTTTAAAAAAAAAACCCTCGGAATTAGGAACTTTAATATAAAATTGCAGCTTTTGTTCTTAGATTACAATTTTTCTTGTACATCACAAAATAAAAAAATAAGTCAATTTTGTTGTGAAATTACTAATTTTTCCAGACTGATTTACTTTACAAAAGTCACATAAAAATTTGACAAAAAAAATAGCTTGAGTTTTAAAATCTTTTGTTTTCTAAATTATAACTTTTCTGACATGAACCAGCTGCTCTCTATTATTCCACTTTTCAATGTCAGTATCAAATGGACAGTCGCACTGAAATCTTGTCCTTTGCACGCTCTCGCGGGCCAGATAAAATGAAGTGGCGGGCCAGATTTGGCCCGCTGGCCTTGAGTTGGACTCATGTGGACTAGCACATGGCTTCCACACCAGTTCCAGAGAAGAAACTGGTAACTCTCCCACTGGTGTTTCTGCTTGGTCGGCCGAACTTCACTTTTCTTCCGTGCAGACGGTTTAAAAAATGAACCACCCCCACCTGAGCAACCACAGCCAAAGATTTGTGCAGGGTTTACGGAAGGTCAGGTGATCCCCAACTCCACCCCACCCCCTCACCCCCTCCACTAATGTAATCTCCTCCTGCTCTCTCTGGATCCATGATTTATAACACATTAATCAACACCCAGCAATGTAGCTTAGCTCAGCCTGACCAGTAGCTCCATTCCTCCTTGGGACTCACCTTTTGCATATTTGACACAAGCACCAAAAGCAAAGACAAAGCAAACAGGGAGATTGTTATCCACCTGGAATCCGCTAAGCTGTGGTGGGGGATGTAATAAAGAAAGGAATGTGGCTGTAACATCCAAGGGGATTATTTCTATACATTTTACTTCTGCATTATAACACCTGGATGGATTTCTTTACATACTCCAAACAGTAATTTCTATTCTCAATGGGTGTAATGTGCTTTTTTAACAAGGCTTGGGGAGTTTTTATTTCATCCAGACTGATGAAGTGCAACTACAGCTCTGCAGTTACATGGATTACTACAGTACACACACTCTCTCACACACAGTGATCCATTTTTTTCTTGCTTTTATAATTTGAAGAAAAGTGGGTGACTTCTATCTCTCTGTCTGACATTGTTGCCACTTGATAAGGTCTGGGACTTGATTCCCTGAGCTTATTTTCATTTTAAATCCGTGCAAATGTTCAAAGGAGATTTTCTTTTTTTTCTGTTTTTGAGATGGGCAAGTGAGTTACTTTTCACTTTCTGTGTACGTTCGTAAGTCTTCTACCACCTAACAAGATCCATTTACTACAGGGCAGGAGAAGTGTCACCTTGATGATGATAATGTGTTTGTTCTAGTCGAGTTCAAACTCCATGCTTGAAAACATTTAGCGTTTACAGAAAGGTCCAAGGTTTGCCACCAAACAGAGGAGAAGAAAAACACCACAATCCCCAAAGATGAAGATAAAACAGCAATGCAAACGCCTCTGATGTTTCACAACAAACATAAAATCCTAAAGCAGGAGCAAACAGCTGAAAGGAGAGTCCTGGGCAGAAAACAGAAAACAAGAGTGGTGTTTCCCAGATACACCAAAAGGTGGGGGGGTGGGGAGCAGTGAACCACCCAAAAGGCATCCACTGACCCGCACTATCTCTTTTTTTTTTTTTTTTTTGATACAGACAGGCATCCTTGTTCAGGAATCTATTAATAATAGGGCTTAACTGCTGCATAAGAACAAGCAGCATTTATGGGTGGGAACAGCGCAACCAGTGAGAGACAGCAGGAGCAGGATGCTTCTGCCTGTTCGGCTTCAGAAAAATACAGCAACGAGAAGTTGAATTTCCAGAAAGCCCTGATTTTAAGACTGTTTATCCGGACATTCCCTGCTTTTCAATGACTGAGTCACACAAACAACCATTCCCCTGTTTGCTGCTCCATCCACGGGAACGCACGTACTCGGCCTTGTTTCATAGCCTGCTGCCTTTATCGTTTCATATGCAGGCGTGTTATTTATTGATTGATTCTTTTTCTTTTCTTTTTTTTAAAGCACACAGCATGTGCTCCGTCTATGAGCCCGGCTCGAGAGGCTGCAGCATCTCTGCGTGCTCGTCGCAGGCGTCCGCGGGCTCCAAACGCTCCACAGTGGACTGATTCAAGGAGGAAATAACGCATCGCAGGTGTGTCACTAACTGTCACGCAGAAAATCCCGTCTCAAGTGACCCAGATGAAGCTTCTGGTGTTTGCTGCTCTAATACGATCTCCTGCAGACGTGTATTTCATGAAAGCTATTTTGTTGCTCGTCTTACCGGAGAGCATGACCGATGCCTTCCGAGGTCTCCATCGTCCTCTTCACGCTGGGAAATTTAAAAAAAGAAAAAGAAAAGAAAGAAAGAATAAAAAAAATAATAATATTGTTTCCACCGTCACCTCACAAGATAAAATCCTCTTTTTTGTCCATAAAAATCGTAATATAGCTACACACATAAACCCCCCCACGTTCTTATTGGTTCCGCGTCCCAATTGTGATTCACCAGGAGCCTCGCGACCTCCGCTGCGTCGGAGTCCTGCGCATCTCAGCAGAGAAGAAAGCTTTTCCTTCTTCACCGGTTGAAAACCCGCTATTTTACAGCCAACTGGCTCCACAGTGTCAGAGCCTCAGAGCAGACGCCCCTCCCCAGATGTGATGTGCCTTCACTCCTGATAGCAGCATCCAGTGGTTGCAGAGCATGCGCGCTGGCATCCCGAAAAAAGATCACACATCTGCATTAAACCACTTATAAACAGTACACTTTTTTTTTGCATTAGGATATTAAGTTAGAACCAAGACAGAAGACAGACAAATGTAATAAAAGGTACAGAAATAGTTTGACCTAATTTTAAGATGTAATTATTTATATTGCGTATAAAATTTCCATTCATTTGAATTACATGGTTTTAACATAAACAGACTAATACACTAATATGATGCATATTTGCCACGCATGTCGTGGAGTGACTGAAACTATACAAAACACTGAATTCACCATGTTATAAAAGTCATTACGAAACATCTTGGCATCTTATATGCAGAAAAAACTACAAATTAAATAGGCTAAACATAGTTTAGTTAAAATAAAAAATGAACATAAAATACAGGAAAAAATAGAAAGGTATTTGTAAAAGTAGGCTACAGAATGCATAGAATATTAACCATTTAATGCACCAAACACATTTTTGTGTTTTTGGCTTTAAATTAATAGAATATTTCATCTTTTTTTCCAGGCATATTATTGATGGTACATGCAATGATTCTTAATTTATTTAATGTATTTCTCATTTTGAGACTGTTGTAAACAACATGAACTGAAATAGTCACGCTAAAGACCCTACACACAAAAATGTGCACATGGGGATCAATTTAAGTCACTATTTTTGATCCTCCTCTAATGGAAAGTATGAAAAATGCATCTTCTTAATTTCTCCACTATACCTGAGGCTTTCTGTTTGTGTTCTGGGGGATTTACTTCCCAGTGATGTAATTTGTAATTCAATTTAAAGTATATTGAAAATATTTCAGTTACTGTGTTTTTTGGACAATATAATGGAGTTTCATCATAACCTAGACTTAGCAATTTAAGCTTAATTGTTTTGATAACAATTCATTAATATTTGATATGTATGATTAGGACTGATGCTGATTTTTGTTTTGTTTTGTTTTTTATTTATTTATTTTCATAACATTTTTATAGCTTGTTTTTGTTATGTGCACATTTATGTTTGAAGGGACTTTAACATAACTTTTTGGATTGTGCATCTAAGGGTTAAATAGAAATTAAAAGCATTAGCTTGTGTCAGTGAGAGGAAAAACTGTTATGGTCAAGGTTATTTTATGAAACCAAATAAAGATTTCCCTTTAAAATGACTACAGTATAACCAATAGTGTTATTTGATTCCACTGAGATTTGGGTCTTAGTGGGGCACTCCAGGACCTGGAGTTTTGTGTCCTACAAAACAAAATTTTGATGAATATTTTGGGTTATTACCCTGTTGAAGACCCAACAGTGAAGTTAAGACTGCACCAAATCGCTTTATAATATTTCTCAGAATGTCAAAATAACCTACACATGTCAAATTCAAGGCCTTGGGCCAACTCTGGCCCACCACTTCATCTTATCAGGCCTGTGAGAGCATGCAGACAATTATGATCTTCAAACTAGAACATTTCTAAGGGCATTTCAGTGCTGCTGCCCGTTTCATTCAGTACTGACATTAAAAATATGAATAACTGAGGTGGTTTATGTCAAAAAGTCATGGTTAGCAAATGTTTACAAAAGACTTTTTCATCAAAACTCATGATTTTTGTAAAAGGTACTTCTTTACAGATTACAGCACAAAAAGTTTAAATTATGCAAAATGTACAATTCTACTACTGCTGCAATTTTATGTCAAGATGTTGCAAGAATTTGAAACTTTCCAACAGAAAAAAATTGTAGTAATAATAATAATTAAAAATATATATGTAGGAGCAATTTAATTTCATGTTGGCATATTAGGCCATTTTATTTATTTATTTATTTTATTTGAGCATGAAGTCACTGTTACTTTTTGACACATGGTGGCACTAACTGGATGCACAGGTTATAATTGGCATAGGGAAGAGGAAGAGGAGGGGCACAGAAAAGGGAAGAGCATACAAGTTTTCACCAGACCTGAGAGAAGGAGGGTGAAACTCCTATTAAGACACAGTGGTCTGTTAAATTTGGCTGCAGCACCTG
>JBAMYA010000020.1:13065962-13086205 GCA_037176975.1 Arrhamphus sclerolepis | reverse complement strand
GTATTTAAAGCATAAAATTTGCACATCACTTGGAAGAAAACAAAAAAAAAACATATCTATTAAATGCATAAAGTTTCACATTGTCAAAAGTCACTGAGTTATTCATTTGACATCCCAAAGGACAAGTCAGGGACAGGATAAAAATCAATTTATTACACGGTTAAAAAAAATATATTAAAAAGGTTTTAAATCCCATGAAATATCAAGAGTCACACAAGACAAAAACAGAAGTGGGAAATTATGATCTATGGAGGTTTAACACAATCCATTTCAAACTAAAATGGCATCATCTGAGGATGACTTTGGATAACATTTAAAGATAATTCTGGAAAATACATTTTACACGCATACACCAAAAAAGAAAAATGTGCTCTCTGTAAGGTTAAATTTAAACATAAGGGACCAGCCAATCACGGCTAACTTGACTTGCTTTGTGCAGGAGCCTCTGCCACTCCCTCAAAATTACAAGAGATTTGTTCCAAATACAGACATGATTAGATGAGGGGGTGTTAAATAAGCACTGCTAACACAACGTCATGTAACACATTTATTTTGAATTCAACAGCAGATGTTTTTCTGTGTTGTATTTACAGTGCTTTAAGCACATCACTTGCTTCTGTCTTAGTCACAGCTCCTGTTGAGCCACTAGTATTGAGAGGAAGTGGCTTTTTGTGTGTGTGTTTTTTTTTCCTGTAATGAGCTAATACATTAATTGCAAAATTGCTACTGCTCATGTCATTTGTTATTTAGGAAATTTTCAAGTAAATGTCTGAGTGGACTTGTATTTCACTGTCACCATTTAACTGCAGACACTAAAAAGCCCAATAATTTAAAGGGTTAAAAAGTTATCCATTTCAAAACTGATGCTACTTGAACAGAATGAATATAAATTAAAATATATATATATAGGCTGTCAGGAAAACACAAGTACAAAATGAAGTGAATGAATAACTTACTGTAGAATGGAAATATGGCCAAAATACAGAGACTTCCAACTGCTGGTTAATTCAATAAACTATGATGCACATTACGCAGACAGCATGACCAATATTAGTGTTTGAATTTCAAGGGAACTTTTAAGTCAAGGCATTATTTCAGTTTGTACAAATAATAAATGAAGGATGATGGGGGACTTTATTCAAGTAAGAAAGTAAATCAACAGCAAGATGATCAATCTGTAGAAAAGTCCAAAAGAAAAAAAGAACAAAACAAAAACAAGCATGGATATATTCACACAGCTCCTGGAATGCCTTTGGTGATTCTTCAGACAAGCCAATCATACTATTTAAGTCCAGAGGTAAGTCTGTAAAATGTCATAATATATATATTTTTCACAATTGCAGGGTTGGGATGGAGAAGTCTGGTATCCGTAAAAGGTTGAGTGCTTTAAGAAAAAGATTAACAGACTTTGTGCTGAAATTAAAGTCTGTGTAGACATCTGCAGTTGGCACAGATGCTCTCATTTTTCTTGACCAAGAAATCGCATGTTGACGCCCGCTCCAGTATGACCGGGCCGATGTGAAGCAGCGGTTCTTTAAGGGGTAGTCCGTGGCACACGACATACTTCTCCAGACCCAAAAGCAGACTGACCACCTCGGTCACAGACGTTAACCGTGCCGGGTAGCGATCATACAGGGGGTGGGTGGACAGTAGCGGCTGCTTTTGGACGGTGACCTGATAGCAGAAGCCCGGGTCAATCAGCACGATGGTGTCGGCCATGGCAGACTGCTTAGAGCACTGGATGAGCTGCAGCTGCGGGCCCTCCACCATTATAGCATACCACAAGATTGGCAGTGCAGAGGAGCGCAGTGAGTGCAGTAGTTTCATGAGCTGGTTGTCCTTATCTGTTCCACTCCCACTCGGGCTGTCGGCCAAGCTGTAGATCTGTGTGATCTGCGGACAAAATTATAATAAACATCACCAGGATCATCTGCGGTTATTCTGAACGACAACACTCACCATGGGAAACTCTTCCTCATCCTCGTCCTCCTCATCCTCGTCGTCGTCGTCTTCTTCAACTTGCCTTTGACCATCTCTGCCAGTCTGTGATCTCTCTACATCCCATTGACTTTGATGTTCCTATGTTAACGACGGGTAAGGTCATCAATTCAAATATGAACAATGACGATTCAGATTCTAACTTGTATAAAATCAAAAATGTCAAATAAGTGAACACTGAACAAAAGCTACACTAAGACCCTTGTTGCTAGAACTGTATAAGCTCACTACAAGCTCAAGAATACTTCATTTATCAGTTGGTCTTCTTATGTCACCAATAATGAGACTGTGTAGCATGTTGTACTTGCAAGTTTTATAAATTGCAATGCCCATGAGGGATTGATAAAATTAAACCTTAGTCCACTAGTCCTTTTAAAAGAGTCTTTTCTACTACAGCACTGCATCTGAATGTGTCCTCGGTAACGTTCAACGGTTTCAAAAGCCAATATTCACATAACAAAAAAGAGCATGCAGATACATGCAGCATTGCAATTCAACTTCCTAAAGGGAACGATCGTTCAATAACACTTTGTTCTTTGTGGCAAGTAGATATAACGAACTACACCTGTTACAACCCGGTAAGACACAAAAGAGCTGTGGACAGAAAACATCTAACCTGAGGTAAAAGAAAGAAGCTTTTCAAATTTATTTAAGATAATAATAAAAATAATAATAATAACACTAAAATGCATGTAAAAGAGAAAACAGCCCCAATGATCTCTCTGGTGTTTATATGCCTGCATTTACATCAGTCTGTATTTCCATCACCAACCTCTAGGTGGCAGAGTTGGTTGTTTTTCTGCAGCGCTGTAGCAGAGAAAAGTGACCTTTTATTTACTACCTGTATGCAGCTCAGAAATAGCAATTGAGCAAATAAAGTACATTTTACTCAATTTACTACTGATAAAGCACGAGTGGCAGCAAATTTGTGCTTTACCCAAACTTCAAATGGACAAAAATTACTTTGGATATTCAAGGACAAAGCAGGGGGAACTAAATAAAGAAATAAATCGATCAATCACATTTCTTTGCTCAGAGACACAGACCAAAAGAAACAAGATTACATATATACATATATATATATATATATATATATATATATATATATATATGAGGAAGTAAAAATTCTGACAAAAGTGGACATGAAAGTAGGTGTAAACACAAGAAAAAAAAAAATCTTCAAAAGTCTGGGTTAGAGATACTGGGCTGCAAAAATTTGCATAAAACCAATGAGAAAAGTTTCCCAAACTTTAAGAGAAAACAGAAAAAAAAACTGTTGCAGATCTCTAAAGGTTGCCCCTTTTTGTTTGCTCCACAATAAATGAGATAGAAGAATGGAAACATACTTGTTTAGAGTGGTTATGGTTCCTGGTGTGAGGGACTCGGTCCGGCAGTCCATTCCGCATCCCGAAATCTGAATGATTCAACTGCTGAAGGAAAAAGTCAGGTGACATTCTGTTTTGTTTAGAACCAGGCTTTGAAAAAGTTAAAAAAGAAAGTAAAGAAACCATTGCAAAACCTGCATAGACGACTGGTGGTCTCTGACATCAATTGAATGCTTGATCCCTTTAGTGGACTCGACGCTCCAGCTTGACTACAACAGCAAAACACAAGCAAAGCAACCAGACATTACAAATGCTTCCTTAATTATCAAATTTGATAAGATCTTATTTTAAAGGCAACTGCTATAAGCAAAAAAATAAAATAAAAAATAGATAAAGGTTTACAACCAAAGTCATTAGACACTCACTGGTTGTAAATTACTGTCATCATCCTCATTATCAGTGAAGTCCAAGCCAATCTGCAGCCCTTTGTGTTTCTTTAAACTTGACTTGCGACTGTACGTGTAGTGAGGTCTGGGCCGGCCTGGCAGCGCTGGGCCGTCTGACCCATAGTCACCTAGTCCCATCTGGAAGGGTAGCAAATGTCTCTGCCAAATACAAGCAGAAGAGCATTTAACACCAAAACTAGGGCTGTCTGAATATTTAAAAAAGGAAAAAAAAAAAAAATCAATTTGGTCAGCTTTAAAATCACGATTATTTTAAAATGATTATCCACTGACTTTTACTATGTTGCATTTATCTAACTTACAGAATGATATAAACAAACTGCAGGCTAAGTGAAATTTCAGGCTGAATAAACTGATAAAGAGCAAAAGCTGGTAGAGCTGCTCCGATAAACCCTTCAGTGTATTTGGTCAGAAGCTCCAGTATGACCTTGATGTTTACTAGGGAATCACACACTCACAGTCAAGTGGTGTCGACGCCTGACGTACACATCAAACAGAACATATAGCAATCCCCCCCCCCATGAAATAATTTTTGTGATTGCCGAGAGCCAAAAAAAATAAAAACTAAGATCTGATTAAGCCTGATTACTTACAAAACCTTAACCAAAACTTTGCCATAAATGCCACAGGAAACATTTATGTCGTTAAAGACGGGGTCTTACCATCGCCTGACGCTGACATTGCCGTAAACGACACTTCTGCCTCTTCTTGTTGCTGCCTCCAAACTTGGGCTTGTCAATACAAAAATCACATGTGCCACAGTCTTTCCTGCAGAGACAGGCCTTACATTCTCCACAGGAACGACGCTTCCGCTTTTTATGCCACTGACAACAAGAATAACAGGGCGGAAATATAAAAATAAAAAAGGCAAAATGGAATAACTGGGATAGAAAATGATTAATAATTACAGTATCTGTCAGATGTTTGTGGCGAACTAGCATCTAAGCAATCTGCTTGTGAGCTGCATAGTAGAGATACATACAAACCTACGAAACAACAGAGGTAAAAATAAAGCACTTATCACCTAAAAGAAGGTACAAACAAATGAACAGTAACTGGGCTCACAAGACTCATATTGGCAGGTATCAATTTTCATTTATGTGAAATGCTCATGAAAGAGTCATAGATCATTTGACAGAAAAAGGAATGTGCCTTGTCTTTGCCAGGAAATATCAATGTTGATACATCTGACAAGCAAAGAAGATGTGATTAAGTTAGAGAAAAAGAGTCTAGTAAATACTCTAAATAAACTTACATCATCATCATCGTCAGTTGACATGTCATCCTCATCGAGGTCCACGTTGACTGAGAAGTTCTCTGCGTCGCTGCCTTTGAGACTCGTGCGCTGCAGAAGAATAAATGTTCAACATTCTTTAATGCTGTGAAAAACTATTTTATGATTAACAAATATGCAGTTTCTACCTAGTTTTACCTGAGAGTCTGCACCTTCATTCTGTTAAAGAATAAGAGAATGTTAGAAAACAGAGAAAGTATTCAAAGTTAATTAGTCCAGTTGATAGTACAAGCTTTATTACCTGGAAACTCAAGCTGTCATCAAATGTTTCCTGAACATCATTATAAGGCCTCTGGCTTATGAAACCTCCAGGGCTCTGAAAGTTACAAACAGGAAGAAGAAAAGCAAATGCATGTAAAAAATATTTCAAAGAAACAGATGTCAAAACAAGAGGTGTGAAGCCATCAGCTTACCTTGCGAATAGGACATATACACCTGCGCTTCCGGCATATTCGTTTCCTGGACTCTGGGCTTTGTAGTCCATGTTTGCAGTTAGCACACTGCCCACAGTTGACTGTGTTGTGACATCCCACGCACTGACCACATGGGATCCACTACCGGTGGCATAAACGAGAACATAGAGGCTGTTGGTTTCTCTATTAATGTTCACGAATTGTTTGTATTTCAAAATGTAGTACTATGACTGTATCATAGTCTTAAATTCAGAAGCAAATACACTGAATTTCAAAGCACGGTGAATATTTGCACTTGCAGCAAAGCAACCTGCTGATGGATAATCCCTTACCTTCCTGAAACGGATCATTGGATGCTCCTTTGTCTTTGATGCTGGCAAGTGAAAAACAAAATAGATTAATTTGTTTTTCATACTTTAGTTTGGATGAAATTTGGTCCCAATTTCATAGCTGTGCACACTTGAAAACAGACATACCCCAACAGGTGGGACAGCAGGGCCGCTTCCTTTGCTTATCATACCATGTACCTGTGAAGGAAATACCACACTTGGCACAGACCCTGCAGAAAATCATGACAACCCTCAATCAACGTGCTTTCACAACAAGCTGAGACGTGAATGTCTTGTTAAAACCAACATGAGTTTTAGTGACGATGCTAAACATGTAAGCATGTAAACTTGAAAAAACTCACAGAATGCTGTCTTCTGACCCGATTTCTCCATTTATAGAAGGAAGCGGTCGGGATGATGAGGGGAGAGGGAGTTTAATTGGGTCCTCTGCAGATATATCATCAGAGCGCAGGCTTTGTTTTGACATTCCCAGTGAGCTGCTCACTGGGGTGTTAATCTGGCTGTACGAGACATTTTTTGGCATGATGCTAGGAGTGAGCCTGTGATAGGAGTCAGGAGTTTCCGCCCCATCTCCTCTCTCCAACCAACTTGATTCTGAGGATGAACGCTCCCGTGGTTTTCTCTAAAAGACAAAAGTTACAATATAACCAACAGCATAATAAATAAATTTAATTATATACATTTTTAAAACTACTATAAGTGTAATACGTATACGTGTATTTTTTTGGGGGGGGGTTTCCATTGATCAACCTCCCCTATGGCTTAGTCCTGGGACATACTTGCAGTGTGACAGTGTTTGCGTACACAACCAGCTACGTTGTGAACGTTTCTTGCTTCCATACTACGCAGTCAGAGGTACCAGAAGTCTCCACTTGGGGGCAGAATGCAGAGCCAGAGTCAGAAATTCAAGCATATACAGGAATCGAGATAGAAGAAGTTATTATTTTGCATTTGTTGCAGTTACAGCCAGGAAAAACAACACCAGCGTCACTGGAGATGTTACGCTAGACCATAAAAATCAATGTTGTTGGGATAGGAGTTTGTCTCATTTACTACTGTTAGAAATTAACATGAGATATCGTTTTTTCATATGTCCTATGCAATGTTTGGCGACTTGTTTGGTCAGGCTGCTGTCCTAGTTCAGTACAACCAACACCAAACAGCTAATGGTTGTATAAAAATGCCATAATGGCAGAAGAGCTCTGCGACAGTTCACTTGTGGTCAGCTGTTGCTCTGACCTACATTAGCGGCTCTAGTTTTCACATGGATACTCAATCTCATGTGTGAGTCACATAATTTATGGAGGACGTGCATGACCAATGTGTCAAACAAACAAATGTGTGTCCGACATTAATGTACGCATTGGAAACAGCAAGTATACCCCAGGGCTGATGGCGAGCTCACACTGTACAATTTTTACAGTCTTATAAGATGAATTCCATTTACACCACATGATGTGAAATTGGTAGATAATTTACTCCTGTCTCATTGTGAGATCTAACACCACCATTTTTGAGCTACGATGGATAATTTCTTTTTTACCATTTACCATTGCATGTCTTTCATCTGAGATGGCATAAATCATGCAGTGTGACCCTGGTATTAGTGGTAGAGCATACATCTACCATACTGTGGGTTTGAATTGCAGTTGCATCAGCAAGGGCATAAAAAGGTATAAAACTTGGGCCAAAACTGGGTTGTAATCCGCTTTGGATAAAAGCATCTACTCAATGTTAAATAAAGATCAAAGCAGGAAATACCTTCACTCTTGCTCTAATTCTCATGGGTGGGGCTTCACCTTCGTAGAATTTGCCTGTCTTGTAATCAAAATTAGTCAAATCAAGGTGGCCTTGGAGCACTGTGGTCAATTCTACTCTGCTTCTCACTCGATCACCCTGTGGACTGTGGAGGAGAAAAATAACAATAAGCTATAAAAACATAACGATAGTATTTCAATCGACTAATCTTTATACTTTTCACAACATGCCAGATTTAACTTTTTTATTCAGTTCAATTCAATGAAATTTCATTAGTTCCCAATGGGAAATTATGCCTCAACTCAGTAACATTTGTAGAATCTCTATATTACAATCACGTGAAGAGAATAAAAAAAAAAAAATGTAGACACAAACTGAGCAGCTTAAACTGAGAAATATTTTTGACAGTTCTTACTTCTGATTTTAAAATAATTTAAATATAAATTATACACAAGTGTATTAATTTAACTGGGCTGGGGAAAAAAAAGAGATGAGTTGTTATCAGTCAGTGTTTACCTGAGGTAGTACACATCCTTCTGTCCAATGCTTGAGCCTGAACGTCTAACAACCTCTTTGCGTTTCCAACCTTCTCCGAGTGCTGAACACTCAACCCATCCCTCATCACGATTCGATCGCTTGCGGCGAGGCATCTGAAGCCTAAAATGAAATTATTGGAGGGGGACAAAAGCCTTTCCATCAAGATGATGAAATTAAAACTGCACCTGTTCATCTCTTGAATGGATTCATTCAAGAAACTGCAATGGGATCTTGACATATATGCACTGCCACTGCCAGTCCTAGTGATTAACATTGTAAATCCACTCCTGTGCTTTGAATGTGAACATATCAAAAAACAGTTTAGCATTTCCCATTATAAGATTATAGGATCCCATAATGTAGCAAAATAAAGTATTTTGCCATTAACAAAAAGTTACTGATTTGCAAAAAAGCATATTGTTGAAGATAAGCACTGCATCATAAGGTTATTGCATGTGGTGGTAAAACAGCATCATTCTTACATACCGATATGCCCTTTTCATGGTGCTCTCACTGCCTGCGACGCTCTCACTCCTCTCACTCTCCCCTGCCAAGCTTTCTTCCTCTGGATCATTTCTATCTATGCTGTTGGCATCTTCATCATCTTCCAGCGGCTCAAACCAGTCCACTGGAGGCTCACCGCCAGCCATCTTAACGTCTTCTTCAGCCTCTGCAGGGACATCCTCCACGGGCTCCAAAGTTAACATGGGGTTCTCCTTTGTGCCGTCCAGTGGTGCTGGTGCTTCCTCAGATGCCTTTTCGGTCTGAGGAGCATCTTTCTCTGAGTTCTGTCCATCCTCCTCCACAGGCTCACCGCCTGGGAGCTGGCTCTCAAATGCTTCCTCGTTCATCTGTGCACCAGTTTTGGCTACAAACAAATTAGATATCCTCTCGGGTCAGGCTTGTATCCCATTTAAAGAAGGTGCCTGCTCCTGTTGACCTCTGACCTCTGGGGGTGTCAACTCTTCAGTTTCCTATAACAGAAGCTGGAAAAAAACAAAACGCTTTTAAGAACAAGACTACACATGCCATATTCTCACTGCAGTACCCATAATTGACCCAGTTTTACCATAAATCTACAACATATAAACTGGCAGTCAGCGAGCACATGAATGTTGCTATTGTTAGCCAGCAAATACGTTAGCCGCACCAACTGCCAAAACAGGCGTTATTATCTAAAAGTAAAACATTCTCGGTAACAGATAACAATCACTTTAAGTGTCGTAGCTTAGATACGCACCACTTAATGTCAGCGTTGCGTTACACAGAGTATAAACCTTGATTCAACCGGGGATGACATTAGCCACCGTTAGCTTTAGCAGCACCTCCCCGTGCTACGCCAATATGCTGAAATGTTTCCAAAACGGGGAGCTGTTTTTGTCGTCACTGGATTACACACGTTTCTGGACGATTCGTCGACGAAAGCACACGCCTTTTAGTTTATATTTTCCCAGATGCTTGGTAGTCTATGATATAGCCTTCCTTTCACTTACGGGGAAGGGACCAGCAACACCGCTACCATACATCAGGCACCACCGGTAACGGTGGAAGAATCGAAGACGACTAAAAGCTAAAGTAAATCCACCACACACATCCTACGTCGTCGATGATTCTTTATTTTATTTTATTTTTTCTCAGCACTCTTATTTGTTCTCTTTTGTTTTTGTTTATTTTTCAATACTAAATACTTATTGTAAATTTAACTGTGTGTCATTGAACCCATGCGAACTAAATGCAAAGTTTCCCAATGTGGTACTAGATCAAAATTATAAATTAAACTGTGAACAAAAAGTGCCAAGTTCTGCAATCTGTCAAAAAGTGACAAACCTTGTGGGTTGAAAAATCTCCTACAGCAAAATCTTCAAGTCTTCTCCTATATGAAGGGGGTAGTTTACCATAAATTACCATATTCTATGTGGATTACTCACAAACTATAAAAGGAAAACCCCGAGGGTGATTTCTCTTGCTCTGTATTCGTCTTCTTTGATACTACTCGTGTGCGCCGTGTGCTGCAGTTTATGACAATCAATCAATCAATAAGCGACACATCATCTCAAATTTCATCAGATTCGCAACTTTTTATCATGAAATTCTTCGTCTTATACTATAATCATTGTGTAAGTTTTTATCTTATAAAATCGCAAATAAGAAAAAACGACTTTTTTGTTCTTTTTTAAAAAAAAAAAAGCTAATGTTGTAAAATGTCAAATTTTACAATATCGCATAATTTTTTGTGATTTTTTTTTTCCCCATAGAAACCGTGACCTTTATCAAATTGAGACTTTACACCTAAAATGTGTTTGTTTGTTTTTTTCGTAAAAACACATATTTAAAGAGAAATAAAAGTTGTCAAATTTTGCAAGTGACTTTTTTCCCTCATCCAACCAAGAATTTCATAAAACTGTGACCTTTTACCTTAAAATTAGTTTTTCTTTGGTTGGAAAATAACTTTTTGCAACATTTTGTCATACAGTTACAACAGCTGTTAATTTTTTATGATTTCAAATTTATATAGGTTACAGGGGTTTTTTAAGATCTATTGCAAATGTTTTCAAAATCATTAATAGGCTTCATAACGTTGGCCTGACATAAACCAGCTGCTCTCTTCACCATTATTCCACTGTTTGATCTAAGTACCAAATAATTTTCAGTTGCATTGAAACATGAACACTCCCCACCCCCCTTAAAAAAAAAAAAAAAATCGCACCTCTGCCAATCTCTGATGGCATTGCTCTGTTTCACTAGGACTATGCAGGTTGCCAGATAAAATCAGGTGGCAGGCTGGACTTGGCCAATGGGCCTTGAGTTTGACGCGTTTTTTAGACCTTAGAGTTGGTGTCAGTGTTAGTCTATAAGGAAATACAGAATAATAGTTTATTGATATGTTCAGCCTGACCACTACTGCAACTACCTTGCATGTAAATTGCAAATGCTACTAAATGGGCATTTGTCGATTCTTCAGTCTTCCCAGTTGTCTAAAAACATTTTCTATAATCTATTGCATAAGCAAGATCTGCCTTTTTGCTTGCATTATAATTCAAGTTTGACACACTTTCGTTCCCTTCTTATAACAGGTAACACATTTTAACGAGTATCAGATGTGATGGAGTAAATTACACAAACAGCATGTGAAGCAAGCTTAAGATGTTTATTTTGAGTGTTCATACAAAACAGCAGTTTTTCCACTCAGCATTACAACAACTAGTGAAAATATTACAATTACTAGGAAAATATATATTATACATTTGCACATTATCATTATCACAAATTATCTACTCAGAAAATGATTTTTTTTCCCTTCAAAGTATTGATTATAAAGCTAGAGTTGACTTCCTTAGCACTGAAAATGTGTATTATATACAGAGATCCACTAATCCAAGAGCAGTAGCAGACCAAGTAAACTACCTATCCTTGTTGCTACGGAGATCAGTTGTCAGGGGATCGTGCTGAATGGTTTGGTGCAACATCAGAGCCAGCAGTCCAGCTCGGTTGGTCATGGCAGTCCTCACGTTCCGCTCCTGTTCAAAGAGTTCATCCAACTTGTACCACTGTGTCCAAAGGGAGAAAAAAAAGAAGAAAGAGTGAATATTTTTAAATTTCCTTTTAGCATCAAAAAGTAGGCACAGACTGAAAGGCACTGGGTTTTTCATATGGAGTTTTAAATGAGGCAATCAATAGGAATCATTCTCTGATATTTGCATGCTTCAAATCCACAAAGTAATGCAAGTGATCGGTCTGACTTACCACTCTGACTCGCTCCAAGTCCACCTCTGCTCTCCTAAGCTTTTCCCAGTTATAATGTTTGTTACACTTCCTTTTAGAGACTCTACAGTATTCTCCAGTCAGTTCAAACACATTCTTCACTAGAGGGCATCCACACACCTCATCTACTGGGACCTAAACAGCAAACAAATGTGACAAATGAAAATCTCCACACAAACTCTATATGTTTACTTAAGAAAGTTTCACAGCCGGCATTGCTTTCCATTCTTTTTGCTTTAAGAGTATAGGAAGGTCAAATTAATGCATTAACATCACAGACGATGTGCCCATCAGTAGATGTATGTACTCAGTAGGAGTTCTGCTGGAAGTTTCATCTGTGACTTGATGGGGTCCACCTACCTTGGGGTCTCTGGAATGCTCTGGACACAAAACCTGAAGCCTCTTGCAATACGTCTTGCTTTGGGGGTTGTAAACATCACAGAAGAGTCTGGTTGCCCTACAGGATAAATAAAAATGTTAAGAAAGCAGATTAGATGCTTAAAAATGCTTTAAAAACTTTTAAGAGTAACGGGTTTCTCTTACCCCTCTATTCTTGTGGGGTACATGGAACCAAAGGAGGTCTGACTCTCATACTGTCAAGACAGTTATTAAAAAAATATGTTTTAGGTACACAGTATGCTTTTGCTCGTCCCCATCATGCTTTACCTTAGAAACAAAAAATAAATATTCACCTTTGCATAGCATCTCTCCATATGCCTGAGTGCCACTTTTGGATTGATGGGATGACTGCAGGAGACACAGAAAATCTGCAGGTCTGTGTCCTCACTATCACCTTCATTCACCTGGAATGAAAAAACAAAAAACAAATGTTATACTTCAATAGGTTTCAATTTGAAATGAACCCACCAGAGCACGTTTTTAAACAAACAATGGCATTTTACCTCCTCGTCCTGCTGAACTGCCTGCTGCTTGGCCTTAGCGATAATGTCCTCCAGCTCATGAAAGCGCCGCTCCATCTCTGTAAGGCGCAGTCGAGTGTTTTGCTGTTCCCTGCGGATGCGCTCCAGCTGCTTCTTACCGTGTTCCTCAGCAATGCAGGGACTCTGCTGCCACTGTTGGATTCGCTGAGGGAGGATCTCATAGATCCGACTGTGGATCAGCAGAAGTAAATATTACTAATACTGAAAGACAGAGCAAGAACCAAACAATTCAACTTTATCTATATAGCATATTTCAATATTAACTGTCTCTAGGTGCTTTACAGAGGCTCAGAGCAAGACCCCCAAGCAAATATTAAGCAAAGAAGCAGTGGCAAGTAAAAACTCCCCTAGTAGGAGAATACCTCCCCTTTAAGAGGGAAGAAATCTTGAGGACCTGGCTCATAAGGAGGGACCCTCCAACCTAAATCTAGCTGGGTAAAGGAAGAAAGAGAAGGGAGATGGGACGGGGAGGATGAAGGAAGAGACAGGAGAGGCACAAATATGCAGAAAACATTTTGTAGGAGAAAACATGGTAGGAGTCATATTCTGTTAGCTGGATAACCACAACAAGTTATTCTTTTCCTTTCACCTGTTCCTTCAAGGGTCGACACAGCCAATCATCTGTCTCCATCTAACAACATCCTCACCATCCACTTCTCTTCCAGTTCTTCCTTCTCTACATCCATAAATCTCCTCTTTGGTCTTCCTCTAGACCTCCTGCCTGGCAGTTCCAACCTCATCATCCTTCCACTGATATATTCACCATCCCTCCTCTGTTCATGTCCAAACCATCTCAGTCTGGACTCTCTGACTTTCTCTCCAAAACATCTAAAATGTACTCTCTCTGATGTCCTCATTCCTGATTCCATCCATACTTGTCACTCCCAAAGTTAAGGAAGGAAACTGGAGAACCTGGGGTAAAGCTAGGCAGACACAGGACGAACATGCAAAGTCCTCACAGATAGATCCAGCTGACCCTTCTTGAGAAAAGTAAGTTCAATGTTTTTTTCAGGAAGTTAATGAATAAATAAATAGAAAGGTCTTACTTGGCCGCTAACTTCATGCCACAGTCCTCAGAACAGTACTTGGAGTTGGGTCTTGCTCCTTCCACACAGTTTGGTCCTAAACACTGACGCTGCCCTCCGCTATCCCGAAAATCGCCCCTCTCACTGTGTCTATTTCTGTCTTTGTGCTTCTGCTTCTGTTTGTGGCGACGAGACTCCTTCTAAAAGGTTTTTAGAAAAACACGTTTGATTAAAAAAATAAAACAAAACAAAAACAGGAAGTAATATATGTCACAAGCAATCACCACTTTAATACCAATAAGCAATTTAAATTGTAATGTCAGTTTCTATGAGTATAACTCTTACTTTCTTGTCCAACTTCTTTTCTCGTCTCTTGACGTGCTTAACCTTGATAGCTTTCTTACGCATGACAGGACTGAAAGCTGGCTCATCATCATCATCATCACTTGCCCATGTCTGCATAAGAGGAGAGCAATCAGTCACTCAGCATCATATATGACTTTAAATAAAGTTAGCAAATTTTATATAATATCAGTCTACCATGTTGTTATTAAGTCCTGCTGCTTTGTATTGTTGGTAGAGTTCTGCTTCACTGTCGTAGTCATCTGAGTACCGTCTCCGTCTGTGGTGAGAGTTCTCCCTCCTTCCACTCGAAGAGAATTCCTCGTCCTTTACACGCAACATTTTCTGTATAAAAAAAAAAAAAAGAAGAAAGAAAGAAACTGAACCAGTTTGCACACTTTCTGAAGCTTCTTCAAAGGACGCTTGAGATCTGGGGTCCGTTTCAGGAAGCAGGGGCCTCATGTACAAAGACTTGCATGGATTTCATTCCTAAATCTTTGAGTAGAAATCTGCCCATGAAAATTTTTTTTTTAGACATATTAAACCATGTGTAGGCATATATCTGCACACATTCCCTTAATACGTAACAATCAACGTGGAAGTGAGCGCAACACTCCTCCCTGTCTCCTCCCTCCAGTAGACCAATTGAATTATGATATAAACAGACACGGGAAACCGCTCATCCAAACAAAAAATGGCAAAAGCAAGCGGAAAAAAGAGAATTTTTTACCACATTTGAAGTTGAGGCCAGAAAAATATTTTATTTGGTACTTTATCATCCAGTATAAATAGTAAAACTACCCTCCCCCTTTTGTTTTGTTATTTTTTTTCTTTAATAACAGGATTTTCTCATTTGTCCAAGAAGTCTTTAAAGTGAATACAGCTGAGTTACGTTTGAGTTATCTGTCTGAAATATATTTTATACTTAATCCTCAACTGTTGCAAAGTTGTTGTTTTTTTATGTCTGAGGGCAGTAAATTACATTCAAAATTTATTTTTGTCACATTTGTTTATTTTCTTGGGCTATACCAGTACCACCTGATTAAAAAATACTGTTTACCACTTTTGCAGTACCTTTAAGAAATAATTAGAATAACAATCTACTTTAGTGAAGAAAACATAAGACAGATGTGTTGAAATAAAAATGAGTGGTGTCCACAGAATTAATGCAGTTGTTTTTGTTTTAACTGTAAAAACAGAAAGCTTTTATATATTCACATAGTTTCTGATGAATGATTGATTGTTTCTTCATGAAAAAAAGATTTGGGATTTAAAATGAAATAAAAATGCTTTTATTTAGATCTTCAGTGAGGATGAGGTTGGGTCATTTTTGACCCACCCTCACGTGTTTAAATTACACATTTACTCTGTAATTTCACCCTCATCAACTGTCTTTCCTTCACGTTGCAGTCGTCTTACTGCAGAATGTGATGTGACTGCAATAAAATCTCTAAATTCAAACAGGAAGAGTAGGAAAATCCCTTCAATTTACATGCCGTTGCCATGGTGCATCACGGTATCGGCACTCCACCGATGATGGCTTTTTACGGCTGCGGTAATTAAGAGTGAACATACTCTTTCTGAAACAGACCCTTGAAGCACTACTGTTACAGTTTTCCATTAGAAGATACTATGAATACATTAAAATGCAGCAGGCTATGATCTAATTTCAAACTAAATAAATGAACGTACCCTTGCTCGAACCTCACACTGCCTGAACCTGCACTTCTGCCTGATTTTGTTAGGGCCTCCAAATTTCTTCATGTCCTTGCAAAAGTCGCACTGGGCACAGTCCTCCGTTCTCCTGCAGGGCTCACATTCCCCACACATACGGACCGAACGTTTTACCTAGAAGAGAGAGGGAGTGGGACAAAATACAAAACAACAATAAGTCTTACAACACATTGTACATTCAAAATAGGTCAAATACTAGCACATGCAATACAGTTTCATTCACCTTTATGAACAATTAACAATATGGAAATAACAATACAAACTTACTTTAGATCCACGCCGCCTTTCACTTTTATAATCTGGAGTGCTTGGAGTGCTGTATTGTCTTTCAGCTCTGTCAGGCTCAGATTCCTTCTCCCGGTTTTTCTTTGATCTATATTTTATTTCTAAAGATGGATTTTCTCCTGGTGACCAAAAAAAGGAATAAGCAAGAAAGTCTTGTTTAATTATCTAACATATTATACATATATATTATATTTAATTAAAAGACAAATTCCTTCTCACCTCTGCACGTCATGCAGTACCACTCCTGGATTGCCTTCGCCATTTTCTCAGTGATATTGATGCAGTGTCCGTGGAACCATTCGTTGCAATTGTCACATCCGCTAAAGGCACAAGAAAATAAAGTAAAACAAAATATATATAGTCTTCACTGAACAACAGCACCACTTGTAAACTTACATCATGAAGCAGTTGATGTCTGGCTTCCGGCAAATGCAGTACAGTGGTGCGTTCTCCCCCTCCATACTGCTGGTCTCAGGTCCTGGCATGGGGTCGATATCTGATATTTCACTGTCCTGAAATGTACAATAAAGAATCACATTACAAAACATGGAGTTACACTTAACATCACAATTTGCTGCAGCGTTATAGGATTTGCTTCTACTTTAAAGTTCAAAAAAACAGATAGTTTGTCCTGTATACACTTCTCTCCAGCACAGCAACAATAAATCATTAACTCCTGTTGCTCTGCAGCAATTTTCAAACTCCAGTTCTTATAAGTGTCAACAACCTGAACTGCATCAATCAATTATTGCAACCATGTCATTCTTCTTAATGTTATCAACTACATCACCACTAAAATGCATACCAACGCCTCCCTGAATGCAGTCATCAATATGTTAATTGTCCTGTTGGCTTCACATTGTGTATGCACTCCTTGTCCTCCAGGTCAAAAATGACCCAACATCACCATCACTTAAGATCTAAATTAAATTATTTTCATTTCAAATTAAATCCCAAATCTGTTTTTCATGAGGAAACAACCATTCATCAGAAACTACGTGAATATCAAAGATTTCCCTTTTTACAGTTAAAAAAACAAAACTGCATTCATTCTGTGAACATCACTCATTTTTATTTCAACACATCTGTCTTATGTTTTCTTCACCAAAGTAGATTGTCATTGTAATTATTTCTTTAGGTATTGCAAAAGTGGTGAACAATATTTTTTTTTACTCAGGTACCAGTATAGCACCAGTATAACCAAAGAAAATAACACAAATGTGAAGAAAATAAATTTTGAAAGCAATTTACTGATTGGTATTTCCAATAACAGCCAAATGCAAACATAAAGCAGCAAGGGAGTCTGAGAGGGCCACCACTGTGCTACAGGAGAACAAGTGAATAACACAGTCTACTCCCTAAACACGTCCCCTATGAAAACACATACATCCATACCTCACTAGGTAATTAATGAGCAAATGCAGAGCAGTAAGCAACTGTGTATATGGAGCTTGCAGATATATTTGCAGCCACAGTATGTGCTTTATGGTACTTCTGTCTGTTCATCTTACTTGCCCCAGCTGGGGCAGCAGCTGGTGCAGTGGTAGATTTCCAGCCACCTGAAAAAGCTTCCACAATGCTGCAGATGATACTGAGCAGGGGAGATGCCCCCTTCTCTGAATGTATAGGGTTATAGGTGCCTTTCTCAGCAGGTCTAACTCATCAGGCATCAAAGTACGGTTGATCTCCTTCCATAACACAAAAGCATGGGCTGGAGTGTAGCAGTTAAAGCAGGTTGCCCAGGTACAGAGGCTCAGTCCTCCCTCAATGGCTGTGAGTTTGACTGCCATCTTGCAACCATTTTCTGCATGTCTCCCCCATTTTCTCTCTCTCTGCCCCACCTTCCTGTCTCCTGACTGCAAATAAAGGCCACTAGAAGCATTGTACGAGGACATATCGATGATGTTATGGAAGACGGCCTGAGGGCAGACGTCCTCCTGCCGCTGTATGTCCAGTCAGCTTGTCCATGCCTCCTTTGTTGTGGCTGTAAACCAGGATGATGGCTGACTTCCTGTTCTCACAGTCACTGATGTCAGCTGCTCTGAAGGACTACATTCTTATTTATCTTTGGGATGTAAGAAACTAGTGTAGTGGTGGTGAAAGCGAACTTTGATAAGAGGGCCTCTCTTCTTCTTCAGTGAAAGCAATTGGTGGGAGCTCAGACTTGTTCTTTCAAACTCTGCCAACTATAGTGATCTTCAAGAGCTGCTGTTCGAGTTCATGAGAGGTGAAGACATGGTCACTGTGACATGTGACACTGTACCATCAAACACGACCAGCATTTCCTGGTTCTTCTCTGAGCCTGTCTGAGATCAACCAGCAGTGTATTTGTGTTTTGGAGTCTGTCACTGACTAAAAGATGGCCCGAAAATCACCTCCGTAGTATCTAGTAGTTTGTATATCAAGTTGTGTACATCTTCCATGGAAATTTTAATAAAGACGACATTTCCCTTTTTCTAATGTTAGAATCACTTTAGGGAAAAGTAAAAAAAAAACAAAACAACGTTTGAGTGTTCTCTGCAGTTAAACACAGTTTCAGGTTTAGTTTTTGTTTCATCTTTTTGCTGTTTTACCCGAACACAACAGTAGGGTTAAATAAACACATTTGGCTTAAATTCGACATTAAATTGCGGTCATTTATGTTAGTGATAACTGATAAAGTGGCTTCGTGTCATCGTGAAATTGTTTTTTTTTTTATTGTTGTGTTTTTTTTTAATTCAACGATCATGTACGTGTTATACTTAGCTCGCTCAATAGTTAGCATGAGCTAATTGGACAAACAATGAAAGTGCGCTGCCTTCTTCAAAATTTAGACAGTAGTAAGTAACCTTTTATCATTATACAACAGTAGCACATAGATGTTTTTAATTATTTTTCATTTATTTATTTACTAAACGGCATCAAGTTCACCGATCTGAACTGAATCACAACATCCTGGCGGATGTAAAAAAGCCCAGTTATATCAGATACTTTCCCGATAATAAAATGTGTATTTTTAATACTGACCATTTTGTAGAGTCGCGGCCAGTTTTTGTGGTACTCGATAAACAAGGCAGTAACAAAAATTAATAAAACGTTACACAAAACAAAAGTCCAGCGCTAACATGCACACGGCTGTAACTTCACAAGCTTCGCGAAAGATCGGCTTGGATCGGCAACATTCGTAGCTAAACGTAAAAAAATGATTGGCCAAGCTTCTTCTTCTTCTTCTTCAATTTTATTGGCGGTTGGCATCCAAAACTCTTTGTCGCCACCAACTGTTAGGTGGGTGTGGAGCATCAATCTTCTTGTCTTCGGCAGCATATTAAAAATCATACCACTGAACTGCCACCATTTGCAACTAACAGCTTTCTTTCCTCATTCTTTCTCTTTCTTTGCCTCTATCATGGAGTGAATTGAGTTAACATTACTTCTATGATTAGTAACCACAATTGCATACCCATTCAATAAGTGTGTATGCAAGTAGTACATGTGTGGGGGTCAAAAAAAATGATCCAATCACACATTATCTATCTCTCTATATACATACACACACACAGTGGGGGAAAAAGTATTTAGTCAGCCACCAACTGCACAAGTTCTCCCACTTAAAAAAGATGAGAGGCCTGTAATTTTCATCATGGGTATACCTCAACTATGAGACAAAATGAGAAAAGAAAAATCCAGAAAATCACATTGTCTGATTTTTAAAGAATTTATTTGCAAATCATGGTGAAAATAAGTATTTGGTCACCTACAAACAAGCAAGATTTCTGCTGTCATAGACTTGTAACTTCTTCTGTAAGAGGCTCTTCTGTCCTCCACTGTATCTGTGCCATTATCTGTATTAATGGCACCTGTTTTAACTGGTTATCAGTATAAAAGACTCCTGTCCACAACCTCAAACAGTCACACTCCAAACTCCACTATGACCAAGACCAAAGAGCTGTCAAAGGACCCCAGAAACAAAATTGTAGACCTGCACCAGGCTGGGAGGACTGAATCTGCAACAGGTAAGCAGCTTGGTGTGAAGAAA